>JAHPZR010030217.1:7500-15000 GCA_019787425.1 Platygyra sinensis | reverse complement strand
AAGCTGATACAAGGAGATGTCACATTGTCAAATCGCCTACAAGAAATCTCTACACATATGTTAATTTCTTTTCTTTTAGCTTGTCCGTTATCCCTGGGACTAGGTGATGGACGAATAAAAGATGAACAGCTCTCAGCTTCCTCGAAATTGGACGACAATCATGCAGCGAAACAAGGGAGGGCTTCTTTGATCAGCTCAAACTATGACAGGTATCGACTTTATGTTGATAAAGTGCCGCTGATAGCAAAGCTAAGTTTAAATATAACAAGCACAAGACAGGGAAAAGTATGTAAACAAGCGAAAAGTTGACTTCCGAAATATAATTGACTGCGGCTAGGGTTCCACAGCAAAACCTCCACCCGTGAACTCTAACTCGATTGGAACTGTAGTATTTGTGTGGGTTTTCAGTTCCATTTGTAATCATAGTCATGGTTACGATAGAGCAACTGTTGTTATTTTGGGGCTAGGGTGCTTTGTTTCTGTTGCTTGGTGTAATTATTTTCTCCTAGGGTATCAAGGCATATCCGCCGTCACTCGACCACCAGGATAGGAACACGGGAAATGGTTCCTATCTCTTCGGTATTTTATACAGGCGCGCCAATTTCTCTCATAAACATTTCTTTTTTGACTGGCAGTTCCTGGTGTGTCGCTCCTGCTTCTGATCCGACAAGTCAATACTTGGAAGTTGATCTACGGTCAACTCATAAGGTGTCAGCGGTTTCAACGCAAGGTGCAGTTAATGAAAACAGCTGGGTCAGCACTTATCTCGTGCATTACAGCCTGGATGGTAAAGAGTGGATTGCACTCACTGATAAAGGAGGCGAAATTAAGGTCTGTTTTTTAACAGTTCATATTTTGTAAGAGCTTTAGTAGGTGTAGTGTCGAACCATAAAAGAAGGTCCACGAAAGGCCGCCCCGTAGACAAAAGACAACACTTCACAAAGAACACGTATCAACACTATTCCCAGCTTGCACTCTCCCGGATGTACACTTTCACATGGACCACCTCTGTCCTAATATACTACAGTAGGGGCGGATTTTCGAGGGGCTGGATTTGGTAGCTGGTCGCCCACCCCCCTTCTCCCCCCTCATTTGGAGAAACAAAAGCAAAAAAAAAATTGAAAAAAAAAAAAACAGAAATAAAGGCATGCTCCCTGGGCAGTTACCTCCTTACGATTTTTACTTTGTGGCTTTGCTAGCAATTCTAGGGAAACAGTTTTAAATTAGGCTTCTATTCTTAAATTGCAACAGGAGATATATGGTTTCTGATTGTAAATTAGATGTAAATTATGTAGTTTTCTAGTGATCCACATCACCCTTTTTGGTTGCCCCCTCCGGCCTATTTTACCAAATGAAGTATGTATTTATGTATTACGACATTCTGGGAACATGTCTCATTGATTCTGCTACCCAAAGGTACCACCATACTCCTACCCCCCCCTCCCCCACCCCCACACACACACACACACACACACACACCTCGTACAAAGTGAAGCTCCATGTAGAATCTACTGTCAAAGCAGTTCAGATTCTCGTATGCATATAGCCTCTTAAAGTCTAAAAAATACAACAGTCACTCTTAGAGCCGTTATTGTTACTTCTTAACATTTCCTAAACTGCCCTGTATAGGAATTTAACGGAAATGCGGACCAGTCCTCTCTAGTTCGTCATTGGTTGGAGCCTCACTTTCACGCTCGTTTTGTTCGTTTTGTTCCTCTATCGTGGGTTGGCCAGCGATGTATGCGCGTGGAGCTTCATGGCTGTAAAAAGGCAAACACATCCTTAGAAAAGCCCAGTGAAAATGGTAAGTCATACTATCACTGAACAATAAGAAAAATAATAAGCCTGCGACAAACAAAAAAAGAGGATTTTAAAGCAATTTCTTGGCTCTTCTCGTCCTCTCACAAAGAGCAGTTTTGAAAATCCAAAATTTAATGGTTAATACTTTGTTCATTTTCAGCAGGTTTTGTCACTTTCACTGATCAAAAGCTTATCATCCAATTAGAAAATCTTATGCGTAACTAAGCCGGATTTAAATACTTCCTAGTTTCCTTGGGTCTATCGTCAAAAAATACAACTCGTCAGCAGGGAATTATGGGTAGTTTTATTCATCAAACAAATATCCGGTCCAAAATGAATAATACTATTACTATGATTCCCTGCAGACGCACGTCATAGAAGGAATTGACCATTCTTAATACAAACAAAGAAGTGAAGTTAAAAGAACACTTCTTAGCTAACCCAAGCGCCGCAACCGCGCGTAACAGGGATAACCAAAAAACGAAATGGGAAAAATGCGCCAAAAGATTGAAATGGTTACTAAAACCTTTCTCGAGTGACCGCAAAGACGGTGGGGTTGCTCTTTTCAAATGAGAGCAGTTTCAAGTGCGACGATTTACATGCACATCTGCTAGCAGTCACAGACTGATCAGTTCTCGGTTAACATCTAGAATAGACAGAGTGATTTTACTTAACCAGTGAAATGGATAGTAGAATGTAAATGATGCTTCATCGCTTTAGTTCCTGCTGTAAATTCCTTATCTTACTTTCTCCTTTTGTGTTTTATATCACGCACTTAAACTAAGGTGGCCGAACATAATTTTCGCGCGCTCTTGCTAGCGCTGATGATTCAGCGCGCGCACTAGGATTGCAAAAACGTGTGTCGTTCAAGATGGCGACTGATGAGATGGCGCTCAACTGACTGAAAACAGGAGACTAGAATTATGAAAAAAGTAGATATAAAAATTATCAATTAAACCAGAAGGAGACTGATCAATGATCGATGACATGGCGGTGACTCGTCTGTATCCTGCTATGGCCTTACTCCTGGCTGACACTTATTTACTCTTAGTAATATCGAACCTATGTGAATCTCAAAATAAGAGTATCGACTTTGGTTTGAATTTAACCTTGGCCTTTAAGCGACCCATTTGAACAGGTTTGGAAGCAATGAATCGTTGCCGACGTGAACTCGCTCCCTCGACCATCTTCAAATCGACCGCAAGGAATCCATCTAGGCGATTACTGCTTTCACTGCTGTTGCTGAGTGGAAACATGGAACTGAACCCGGGACCTCAATACAAGCAACCTTGTGGTAAATGCACTAGACCCTTAAAGAGCAACCAGAAGGGGATAAAATGCTACATGTGTGATGTTTGGTACCACACCAAGTGCAGTAATGTCGACTTGAAATTCTTGCCAATACTTCACTCACACGGATATGTCCACAATGCAGGTTTCCTAATTTTTCAGACTCATTCTTTAACGACTCTTTTGATTCCCTGGCTTCCTCAAACTCTTTTGAGCCACTACAAGAAGCTTCCATCGCAAATAGTACGACTTCGCACAAAGTCCGCGTGAATTTTAATAACAAATAAGAACGCCGGTCGAAAGTTACTAAATGCAAATTGACTTGCCTTGCCGTAAATTGTCAAAGCATCAAGAATAAAGTCGCCGATATTGCTGCAATCGTCGATCAATATAAACCAGATATAATTCTTGGCAATGACTCCTGGTTATACCCAGATATTAAGAGCAGCGAAATTTTCCCAGATAACTACAACATCTATCGGAAAGATCGCAGATCTGTATTTTCCAAGCAGTGAAGAAAGATATTATCCTTACTCATCGCGATGATTTGAACACGGATTGTGAGATTATTTAGACCCAATATCAGATCAATAACAAGAGATCAAAATCTGTATTCTTCGCCTCCTTCTATCGCCCAAACAAGACCGATATAAACAGTCTACAAGAACTTGACTCATCTTTATTCAGGTTAGGCGATAGATTAAATACAAGCAACGTAATCGTGGCGAGAGATTTCAACGCCCCGGACCTCAAATGGAACTATCTTGAAACAACAAATTGCTATTAATTCTGAACGGCTGCTTGGAATCATCGATGAACACGGACTTGCCCAACTAGTAAAAGAACCTACTAGGGATGACAGCATTCTCGATCTTGTGTTGACAAATAACGTCAATATCATCAACAATGTTAGGGTAATCCCGGGAATACATGATATAAGCGATCACGATATGGTCCTCTTTGAAGTGAACTTGGCATGCAGAAGGGAAAAGCTAGTCAGCTGAAAGATTTACATAGGACAAAGTCAGACACCACCCGTATAAAGAAAGAACTACAAGATATTGCGAATGATTTTGAAGATATGAAGAACGAATCCGTAGACGCAAAGTGGAATATGTTTCAACATAGGCTCACTGGAATAATGGACTCCTGTATACCGCACAAGTTCACTACCTCACACCAAAACTTACCTTGGTTTAACCGTAGCTTTGGAAGACAAGCAAGGTTAAAGCAAAGGCTAAACAACAGGGCGAAGAAATCTGGAAGGCAGTCCCACTGGAACAAATTTAAACTAGTCAGGAAACAATTGCACAAGAATTATATCTGGTTTATATTGATCGACGATTGCAGCAATATCGGCGACTTTATTCTTGATGCTTTGACAATTTACGGCAAGGCAAGTCAATTTGCATTTAGTAACTTTCGACCGGCGTTCTTATTTGTTATTAAAATTCACGCGGACTTTGTGCGAAGTCGTACTATTTGCGATGGAAGCTTCTTGTAGTGGCTCAAAAGAGTTTGAGGAAGCCAGGGAATCAAAAGAGTCGTTAAAGAATGAGTCTGAAAAATTAGGAAACCTGCATTGTGGACATATCCGTGTGAGTGAAGTATTGGCAAGAATTTCAAGTCGACATTACTGCACTTGGTGTGGTACCAAACATCACACATGTAGCATTTTATCCCCTTCTGGTTGCTCTTTAAGGGTCTAGTGCATTTACCACAAGGTTGCTTGTATTGAGGTCCCGGGTTCAGTTCCATGTTTCCACTCAGCAACAGCAGTGAAAGCAGTAATCGCCTAGATGGATTCCTTGCGGTCGATTTGAAGATGGTCGAGGGAGCGAGTTCACGTCGGCAACGATTCATTGCTTCCAAACCTGTTCAAATGGGTCGCTTAAAGGCCAAGGTTAAATTCAAACCAAAGTCGATACTCTTATTTTGAGATTCACATAGGTTCGATATTACTAAGAGTAAATAAGTGTCAGCCAGGAGTAAGGCCATAGCAGGATACAGACGAGTCACCGCCATGTCATCGATCATTGATCAGTCTCCTTCTGGTTTAATTGATAATTTTTATATCTACTTTTTTCATAATTCTAGTCTCCTGTTTTCAGTCAGTTGAGCGCCATCTCATCAGTCGCCATCTTGAACGACACACGTTTTTGCAATCCTAGTGCGCGCGCTGAATCATCAGCGCTAGCAAGAGCGCGCGAAAATTATGTTCGGCCACCTTAGTTTAAGTGCGTGATATAAAACACAAAAGGAGAAAGTAAGATAAGGAATTTACAGCAGGAACTAAAGCGATGAAGCATCATTTACATTCTACTATCCATTTCACTGGTTAAGTAAAATCACTCTGTCTATTCTAGATGTTAACCGAGAACTGATCAGTCTGTGACTGCTAGCAGATGTGCATGTAAATCGTCGCACTTGAAACTGCTCTCATTTGAAAAGAGCAACCCCACCGTCTTTGCGGTCACTCGAGAAAGGTTTTAGTAACCATTTCAATCTTTTGGCGCATTTTTCCCATTTCGTTTTTTGGTTATCCCTGTTACGCGCGGTTGCGGCGCTTGGGTTAGCTAAGAAGTGTTCTTTTAACTTCACTTCTTTGTTTGTATTAAGAATGGTCAATTCCTTCTATGACGTGCGTCTGCAGGGAATCATAGTAATAGTATTATTCATTTTGGACCGGATATTTGTTTGATGAATAAAACTACCCATAATTCCCTGCTGACGAGTTGTATTTTTTGACGATAGACCCAAGGAAACTAGGAAGTATTTAAATCCGGCTTAGTTACGCATAAGATTTTCTAATTGGATGATAAGCTTTTGATCAGTGAAAGTGACAAAACCTGCTGAAAATGAACAAAGTATTAACCATTAAATTTTGGATTTTCAAAACTGCTCTTTGTGAGAGGACGAGAAGAGCCAAGAAATTGCTTTAAAATCCTCTTTTTTTGTTTGTCGCAGGCTTATTATTTTTCTTATTGTTCAGTGATAGTATGACTTACCATTTTCACTGGGCTTTTCTAAGGATGTGTTTGCCTTTTTACAGCCATGAAGCTCCACGCGCATACATCGCTGGCCAACCCACGATAGAGGAACAAAACGAACAAAACGAGCGTGAAAGTGAGGCTCCAACCAATGACGAACTAGAGAGGACTGGTCCGCATTTCCGTTAAATTCCTATACAGGGCAGTTTAGGAAATGTTAAGAAGTAACAATAACGGCTCTAAGAGTGACTGTTGTATTTTTTAGACTTTAAGAGGCTATATGCATACGAGAATCTGAACTGCTTTGACAGTAGATTCTACATGGAGCTTCACTTTGTACGAGGTGTGTGTGTGTGTGTGTGTGTGTGTGGGGGTGGGGGAGGGGGGGGTAGGAGTATGGTGGTACCTTTGGGTAGCAGAATCAATGAGACATGTTCCCAGAATGTCGTAATACATAAATACATACTTCATTTGGTAAAATAGGCCGGAGGGGGCAACCAAAAAGGGTGATGTGGATCACTAGAAAACTACATAATTTACATCTAATTTACAATCAGAAACCATATATCTCCTGTTGCAATTTAAGAATAGAAGCCTAATTTAAAACTGTTTCCCTAGAATTGCTAGCAAAGCCACAAAGTAAAAATCGTAAGGAGGTAACTGCCCAGGGAGCATGCCTTTATTTCTGTTTTTTTTTTTTTCAATTTTTTTTTTGCTTTTGTTTCTCCAAATGAGGGGGGAGAAGGGGGGTGGGCGACCAGCTACCAAATCCAGCCCCTCGAAAATCCGCCCCTACTGTAGTATATTAGGACAGAGGTGGTCCATGTGAAAGTGTACATCCGGGAGAGTGCAAGCTGGGAATAGTGTTGATACGTGTTCTTTGTGAAGTGTTGTCTTTTGTCTACGGGGCGGCCTTTCGTGGACCTTCTTTTATGGTTCGACACTACACCTACTAAAGCTCTTACAAAATATGAACTGTTAAAAAACAGACCTTAATTTCGCCTCCTTTATCAGTGAGTGCAATCCACTCTTTACCATCCAGGCTGTAATGCACGAGATAAGTGCTGACCCAGCTGTTTTCATTAACTGCACCTTGCGTTGAAACCGCTGACACCTTATGAGTTGACCGTAGATCAACTTCCAAGTATTGACTTGTCGGATCAGAAGCAGGAGCGACACACCAGGAACTGCCAGTCAAAAAAGAAATGTTTATGAGAGAAATTGGCGCGCCTGTATAAAATACCGAAGAGATAGGAACCATTTCCCGTGTTCCTATCCTGGTGGTCGAGTGACGGCGGATATGCCTTGATACCCTAGGAGAAAATAATTACACCAAGCAACAGAAACAAAGCACCCTAGCCCCAAAATAACAACAGTTGCTCTATCGTAACCATGACTATGATTACAAATGGAACTGAAA
>JAHPZR010030217.1:0-2500 GCA_019787425.1 Platygyra sinensis | reverse complement strand
TCACGTAATACGTTTCTCCTTTCTTATTGGCAAAATCCAAACGTTTAGTGGTTTGGTGATGATTTGGGCCACAGTGTAGGGAACCAAGCAGTTTTCCTCCGGTGATGTTACACGTATTGAAACCACGATACCTGACAGAGTAGACATCTATTTTGCCAGAAAAGTTCTTTGCTGATGGCATTTCGCACTTGACAGTTACATTAGAATTCGATTTTATCAGTTGAGGTTCATAATTTTTATGTTCGCTGCAAGAAAAATGCATCAAGCACATTACAAAGTATATTCAATGTAAGATATTATATTGAATATAAGTTATCACAGCTCTACTTATTAGTATAGGTAATCATATGGTTTCGAGTTCAATTTGGGATTAATTTGCACGAGTGAAATTTTCAAAAAGCGTGTCGCTTCGGCAAGTGCAATTTCAGCTTTTTGAAAAACTAACAAGCGCAAATTAATTTCAAATTGAACGAGAAAAACCGTATGATTATTTATTTATTAATACAAACATGAAAACATTCGCGCGGAAAAAGTGCCGGAAGATGTTCTTGAAGCCATTTTTTTGCATTCGAGAAAACTTTTTTCAAAGTTTCCATACAAAATTTCTGTTAATGCTTTACATCGGATCGTTGGTCTACAAAATTTATCATTTTCTTTCTGCCAATCATAATCCGGAATTACAATGTGTAATTTGCACTGGTGTTACACTTGAACTGCACTGCTCTCACCCATTTGGAATCGAGTAATTTTTTTTCATGTGTAATATTACATTGAATATAAATTACATGTACCACATTACATTTTATTCGATATAAGTAAACCTACATCATCTCACTGTTCTTACTTACGCACAGTTTTCATCTGTACAGTTCATATACATTTTTTATATTCTTAAACATTCTTAGATACTTTTTAGAAGTTATGTATTCTTTGTTAGGTTAGTTTAATATTCATAGTATTTTAATTTTTATTTTGTTATTTTGTTTTCTTGGCGCATCAGTAAGCTAAGCGGTTGTCCTGCGGTAGGCTCTGCGCCGTTACCATGGCCACTACAAGTGTGTTGTCCAAGTAAACAAATTGGTTTATGTCTATGAAGAACCTAACCCATTGGTTGTCGTATATTCGTTAAATGCTAGTTTAAAGAACACGTGGAGCCAATATGCTCTCGCTGGAATTTTGATTATTAATTGTTAAACATCTTCCGGCTACTCACAATGTATAGTATTGTAAGGAAGACTCAAATAATAATTTCTCTAAGACACCAGTAACTCTCATTATGTGCTACCCGCGAAACTGTATTGGGAGAGTTTTCAAAATTGTCGTTACAGGATATCTAATATAAGTGTTGAGTGTTCGAGAAATGTTTGACACGAATAACCGCGAATAATCAGACAAATAACCCCGAATACCGATATACTTAGGATAGTTGAAAATCAAATTCCAAATTAATGAAAAGCAAATATATACAGTACTTATTTAAAAAAGCAATAAATAAAAATACAGTTTCAGACCTGCCCGAGTGGTTTAATTGGCTAGTAACTGAGCTATACTTTTTCGTAGTATAGTTAAAAAAAACGACCTTCACTGACCCCTAAAAACATTTTCCATTCCATTCCTTAAGATTTTCCACTAAAATTAACATAGCAATTTTTGTCAGTCATGCAACTGCAGTCCGTTCGCTGGTTCCTATGTCAATCCACCTCTGAATAACTATTTCATTATATTTAGTGTATAACTTATTTTTTTTTGTATCCTTTCTTTCCACATTCATGTAGATCCTGGACAATGAAAATGTTTACCTGTGGCATTTTTCTGGACTTTAAGAAAGCATTTGATACGGTCAATCACACGATTTTACTTGATAAATTGCACCACTATGGGATTAGAGGTATTGTACATGAGTGGTTTACGTCGTACTTGGCTAATCGAACACAAACAACGCACATTGACAATGACCATATTTCATCGAAGAAGGGCTCGGTAACTGGAGTTCCACAAGGGTCTGTTCTAGGTCCTTTACTCTTCCTGATTTATATAAACGACATTTATCTGTGTAGCAATAAACTTGGCTTTTATCTATTTGCTGATGACACAAACCTGTTATATGCTGACAACGACTTGAAAACCCTGGAAACCGTTGTTAATAATGAGCTTAATAATGTCTGTAACTGGCTTAATGCTAATAAACTAACCATTAATGCGAAGAAATCAAACTTTGTCATCTTTAGGCCAGCACAAAAAAGAATCAATTATCAGCCGTGTATCAGAATTCCGGATATTATTAACAATGGATTCGCGCCTCTTGAATGCAAAGATTATGTGAAATTTTTAGGAGTACTGATTGACAAAAATTTAACCTGGAGGCCTCATATTGATCATATCGCTTCGAAGATCAGTAAAATAGTAGGCATAATTGCCAGGCTAAGGCACCATGTACCTCTAAATACCCTTCTTCAAATCTACCGTTCGCTGATATTTCCCTACACGCTCTACGGTCTCC
>JAHPZR010030214.1:15000-16267 GCA_019787425.1 Platygyra sinensis | reverse complement strand
TGAATTTTATATTAAGGTACGTTACAAAATTACGCATCAAAACTTGAAGTTAATTGCCAGCTGGTGACCAGTTGTGAAATTCTGGTTGCCAGTGCAAAATGTTTAGTTGCATTGGTGACCAGGAAAGTGCAATTTCGGGCCCTGATGTCTACAGACGTATTTCAGATTGTTTCATGCTGATGCTAAACAAAAGCCAGAAATCCATCTGCGTTCACAGCCTAGCTTCAGGATTGCTAAATATGTCTCTTTGGATCTTCTGAGGCCCATTATGTGACAAAAAGGCAAGAAGAGAGACAAGAATTGAAACAATACATGCATACATGTATCAAATGAATGCAACTATTTTGAAAATGCGATTCATTGCACTTTATCAACAGGATTCTTTCACCTTGCATAATAATTATGATTGTTTTGGCAGATATTATGTCCTTTATCGCTTGCCAAATTTAACATTTCTCGACTCAAGACCCATTAAAAAGGAGGAGAAGGATGAAGCACAGAGAGTGGGTGCATACATGAAGATTGTGGCTCCTTCCTCTGATGAGCTGGTCAGTAAAAACCTATCAATTCAATGATTGTTTTATGTTCAGGGGTTTTAGAGCTGATGCAATTTCGATGTGTTACTGACAACATGATTTTATTGAGAGAAAGCAAGATGGTAAATGTTAAGGTAATTCCTCTGAAATAAAACTGACAATAGATTTTCATTCAAACTTTGCGCACTGAATATTTATCATATGAGAACTTCAATTTTGAAATAAAACAAGGTGGGTGCCCATACTCATTAAGGAGCACTGGGGCATTGAAAATGACCCATTTTAGCATTATTTAATGCTTATTACAAGAACGCATTCCCAGTAATAATTGTAAATTTTTGTGACCGAGACTCATGAGAACACGCATTAAACTGGAGTCAATGCATTGTGTCGGACACAAATAAACGTTTTAAGTTTGATTTAGACAGAAAGCTGAATTCTTGATTAAAATTTCAACCAAATTTCTTGACATGGTTACCATAGGGCAAAATAGAAAAGACCACAGTTTACTTGCTATTTTTGTTACTTATTCAATATTTTCAACAATAGGAATCAGATCAGTCTTTCCTCAAGCAAAGTTTATGACAAGTTGATTACAATGACTGAAAAAAAAGTTGGGGTGCCCGCGCTCATTGGTGAGCTATAGCCATTTTCCAACTGACAGCGCTCAATATCAAGGCAAATCCGCCATGTTTTCAATATGCGCGTGCACGCGGGTGCACTAAATGATG
>JAHPZR010030214.1:0-10000 GCA_019787425.1 Platygyra sinensis | reverse complement strand
CCAACACCACGGAAACGCGCTAAAGTTAGCCTGGGAACGCAGACGTATTAGCGGCTGTCATCACGTCTTTGTTTGCAGGCTACGCGAAAGTTGACAACTGATGTAGTTTTTTGTTTTTAATAAGCTTTTCTTGGATTGTCTAGATTTAAGACAGAGTGCTTCAAAGGAACTGGTGCACAGAATAGCCCTTTACACAGTTTACATTTCTCATTTTCATTTGCGTTGCAATACAATTTAGCATATTTGGGAGGCAACTTCGGGCTATTTTATAGTTTCAGCCCGAAATTACGGTACCTCTCTTCCACGTTGGATTACATGGTAATGCGAATGAGAAAGACCAACCGTAAAAAGGGACATTGCCTTTAAAAATGCATGAAGCCCCCTACCCCTGGGGGGTTTCCGATGTGAAAAAGTCAGGGATGCTCGTCGTCTCACCGGGGATTTTCGTCTTGAAGTGTTCACGGCGAAACGCCACTATATTTTTAGCATCAAGTATCTTTAAGGACGTTCGCGCCAATTGTTACTGCGCATCCTTACTGCGCACGAAATTCACATGCCACGTCATGCATCGCGCGCGCGCGCTAAGTAGTAAAATGAACAAAGATAGGGCAAGTGCCCATTGCTAATTCTTTGATTGGCTTTAACGATCTTGAACGTTCGGTGACCCCTACTTTTCTTTTCAGAAACAGATTTAATTTACAGTTATCTCCACATTGTCCAAAAATGAACAAAAAATCAATGTGGGAAGTTAAAAAAAATTAAAGATTTCTGTCCACGGGACATGGAATTCTGTCATCTTGCGGCTGCAAGGCGCGTGAAACTATGGTCGCTAAATGCGAACTTGTTCTTTGAATACCCTCACCAGTTGACTAAATTCTCTTAAAAGGTCCATTTAAACCATATTTGGCAGAGAACACTTCCCTTCAAAGCTCTAACTGCAATATTTTGGGACTTTCAGCCACTTTGGTATTTTTCGCTTTTGAAGCCCGATTTACTCAGATTTAGGTGTTCTTCTGGGCATGTTCTCTCTGAAACGAAGTCGGTGACCCCCCCCCCCCCCCCTTTTTTTTACATTTCTGACATCACTAACTCATCATCTTTCAATGGTAAAATTTTTAGAAAAAAATCAATGTTAGAAAATTTTCGCGCGAACGTCCTTAAGGGTTTCACTTGAAGAAAAATATTACAAAACGCTTTCTGTCCAGTTCAAAGTGGTGTCATTTTGGTCTCATTTAAAGCTTGAGTGACGCCCAGATATTTTTGTGTTTAATTCAAATTTTCCGAAGAGTCGCATCAGTCTTATTTACCTTCCCACTCCTCCCTACAGCCACACACACAAATACATCCCCTGGTATGACTATATCTATGTTAACTGCTATTTGGCGGGCGTTGGGTTTGATGTAGAGTGCACGAATTGTGTGTATGTCGAGTCTTGTCCTGTTTTAGTGTGATATGGAGGAATAATTTTGTCATCCTGGGAGTGGAACATTGTCCGTACCAAATATACTGTGCCATTTTAACCTGGTGCTCGGTGTCGACCGCGCTTATGTTAAGCCTAGACACAAAAAGCCGAATTTTCAGAGCACCAGGAGATTTTTAGAAACTTTGGGGATTTTTAGAAAAAAATGGGATTTTGGGGTATTTTTAGATGATTTGGAACAAAAATTGTCCTATATTCTTTCCCGTTTTATTTAAAATTCCTATGAAATGAAAATTTCGTCCCATTGTTTACTATACTTGGTGAATTGGCATGGAACGCTGATCCATTCGAGTGCCTTTTGTTTAATAAAAGTGCTATCTAGCGTACAAAATGTGTTTGCCGTTTTCCTTTCAAGGGAGAGCTAAGGTTTCATTAAAAAATAATTGTGAGAAAAATAGAGATATTTAGGGATTTTTAGAAACTTCTGGGGATATTTAGAGATTTTCGAGGGATTTTTAGGGAAAAAAGTGAGAATTTCCGGATAGATTTTTAGAGCATTTTTCGGGATATGTGTGTCTAGGCCTAGCTTATGTCAGGTCAAAAATGTGTTTCGCGTGTAATGGCGGCAATTTCAAATATTGGTATTTTGTTTGTGAAGTTCCTAATTCAGTTAAGAAACAAGGTATGGCTAGGTATACGAAAGTGCAGTTTTGTTTTATAAGAAAACGTACGTTATAGAATATATTGACCAAAAGGTCATTATTCTCGAGAACAACGTAGCGATAGAAAATCAAAATAATTTCTGATTGGGACAGTATTAAATTATGTGAAGTATATATGAAATAATTCATATTTGTGCTGCGGTTGTAGATGAAGTGAAGAGTGATCATCGCACTGGTAAACTTTCCAATTTAAGCAACTGGAAAGAAAAAGCCTGAAAAAAATCAGGGCTTCAACGGGATTCGAACCCGTGACCTCCGCGAAACCGGTGCGATGCTCTACCAACTGAGCTATGAAGCCACACATTGGCAGCGAGGTCAATTTGTTGAGTTCATATTTTCCCGTGCAGTGAAGTGGTGTGAAGTATATATGAAATAATTCAATAATAATTCAATAATTCAAATATGAACTCAATAATTCATTAATAATTCATTCATTGCTTAAATTGGGGCCTGGGCCTGGGGCCTTGTGTTTATTCAGGTGCGACAAAGTTTCATAGACTCGCTCTGGGGTGACTTCGCTCAGGGGTGACTTCGCTCTGGGGTGACTTCGCTCAGGGGTGACTTCGCTCTGGGGTGACTTCGCTCTGGGGTGACTTCTAGAAACTCCGGGTTGTCTTCTAATGATAACGATAACGATAATGATAACGGGTAAACACCCGACTCTCGATCTAATGGTTGGAATTGACGCAACGGTTCTAATAAGGCCTCATTAATACCGTTAGCGATTTCAGGCGGGAACAAGTTCTCAAAATCCGGAACGTTCAGGGCGTTTAATAAGTTCACATTCAGACTCTTTGCGCCACTAAGCTTATTAACCTCTTTCCACCATGAACGGGGGTTTAAACCTTTAAGATCTTGGACTTTGGAAGCATAGTATTTCCCTTTACATAGTTTCCTTTCTTTGTTAACAGCATTTCTGTAGAACTTATATGCCAGGCCACGTTTGTTGGAATAAAAGGCTTGTTGGCGCTTGCGTATAAGCTCTTTCAGCCTCACTCACTGATATCCAGGGACAATCCTTGGGGTAAACGCGAATTGACCTTTCGGGCATGATATTATTTATGCCGATGTCCACAAGGCTACTGAAAACTTTGAGCTTTTCCTCACAGGACAGTTGATTCGTCACGCATGACCAGTCGATATTACTAAAATAACGGCCGAGGCGTGTCCTGTTACTGTCCCGTTTATCCCTAATTAAGATGGATTTCCTTGTTTGCTGGTTCGGGATCCGTTCCTTAGGTCTTACGAGAACTGTTCAATGATCCGAGAGCCCAAAAGGTGGGTACGGCTCTGGAGTTGCAAAATGATCGCCCATGTTAGTTATTACCTTCTAGTTTTTTTGTGTGTGAGTGTAATTTATTATATTGTTAGTTTATTTTCCCTAATTAGCTGTATTATATTTAAGAAATAGAAAACATGTACCGTGTTTGTATCGAGTTATACAAACACGAGTGGAAGTTTGGGAGAACGAGAAATGCTGTGGGAACACGAGCCGCAGGCGAGTGTTTCCACAGCTTTTTCGAGTTCTCCCAAACTTTCACGAGTGTTTGTATAACTCGATAGAAACACGATGTACATGTTTTCTATTTCTTTTAGAAAACACCACGACGAGAAAAAGGAAAACAACTTGTTAGCTTTGGACATCAAAATGTAAATTCTCTTTGCTCGCGCCATCACTACGTCAACAAGCGCGCGCTAGTTTTGTGTCTCCATCGAGTTATACAAACACGATTTTTAACCAATCAGCGCGCGTGCTTTCTTAGGACTGTTTTCTAAATAGTCATTTGTTATTACTCTCTAGCTTTTCGTATGTGAGTGTAATTTATTATATTGTTAGTTTATATCCTGTAATCAATTAGTTAATTAATTAGTTAATAGTGGTATTTTATTTCTCTCTTGTAGTAAGTGTGTAACCCTTGGCCCCGCCTCGATTAGTCATTTTACTAGTAGCGGGGACAAGCAATTTTGTAATGATGTATATATATTATTATCAATAAAGTTCAAGTTCAAGTAAAGTTCAAGTTCATTGATTGCTTTGGTCCAGCTCCAGGGGTAGGGCATTTGAATTATCTTGCTGTCCCGAGGGTAGGAATATTTGAATTTTTTTCGTGCCCGTGACCACAAATCATTTCCCGGAGTGGGAATTTCAGTTAAATTTGACCTCACATTTTTGCTCGGGGATAGGGAATTTGACAGCAATCTTACGCTTGCGATACACCAACTGCAAATATGAAAGCAGGTGAATCTTCGTGCATTCATACATGAGGCCATTCCATGAAATCGATCCAGTTCTTCCCGGTTTAGTCGCCATATTGAATTTCCTCGCAGTTCATACTCAAAGTGCCGTCTTTGTTCAATGTTTGTTCCGTCCAAGATCAACTAAAAAGTTAAAAATGGTGACAATAATTAACGGAGAAATTGTGCAAGATAATGACCCTCGTGCTCAAGAGTTTCGAAACCGCGGAAGAAGGCAGGAACGGCAACAGCAATGGCCTCACAGCCAAAATCCACCTCACGAACAACTAGGAAGGTCCATATTTGATCAACTGAATAACCGACTGGTCTCTGCCGGATTTCCTCGCTGGAATTTGGGTCAATATGTCGTAGAACCAATCGTTTCTGTAGCGTTAATTCTTGCTCTGGTTCTGTTTGGAATTCAAGGAGTTTTATTGGTTGGCGTGGTGTGGTTTATAATGCAGCAGAGTCGGCAAAGATAGGCCACGATGTTCATAAAACATCGTGGATATATTGACTTATTATGTTTACATTCGCTCAGACACGTTAGTGAAGGTATCCAATCATTGGTGACCGCAAAATACAAATAACTGAACAAATTATTCAATGCAAAACTGTCATAAATCAATTTAGATATTTTAGAAATTGACGGTTACTTGTTCATGTAACCAGCTGATGTAACTGATAATTTATTGTAGGGAATCAGGACAATGAACAAGGCTTCTAATTTTGGGTGCAGTAAAATGCATCAAAGACAGCCTAAGGTGTATAAAAAAGGCCTGCGACAGCCAGTTGCAGCAACTCTCTCAACCCAGCTTTTACCAAATCAACTGTGTACTTTCTTATAACCATGGCCATTGTGAATGGTAAATTAATGTCATTGCTTGTTGAGAAGACGAGACTACTGTTTTTCATTGGAAGACTAAGACCTCAGGAGTGCTGTAAATGCGAGCAAGGGAATATCTGACTCGAAGCCATACAGATGTCACTCATGTAAACAGATCGGTACCTTGAGGCTTTCTTAGTGTGGCAGGGAAATCAAGACTCCAAGAACAGTTGTGAAAGAATCAAGACTGCAAGATGCACTTAACTGCTAAACAAAAACAAGACAGCAAGAGATATGAATTTCGTGTAAAATGTTACAAGAACCATGGCTTTTAGCGTAGCACATATTAGCAAAATTATTTTCAGCCTCAATACACTATCATGGTCACTTAGTAACAATGAAATTATTTATTTATAACAGTAAATTATATTAATGTCACTGACATTAATATTATTAGTGACAAGAATTCCCTGTCTGACCCTTTCTACATTGCATTGCAAGATAGACAGAGGGCCAGAATGGACTATTTAACAATTATTCACCGAAGTGGAGGTGGATAGTGGTGGATATTTACCGAGCCACGAAGCGGGGAGGTAAATATCCACCACTTTCACCGACACTGAGGTGAATAATTGTTTTAGTATACACCACACAAGCTGAATAACTAGCGGCCAAAAGAGTAACTTTATTTGTGATAACGTACCGACAAAAGCCATTTTGTTTTTCTTCAGCTGCTCGCAGGTGAATAGTACTTGGCTAATCACCTCCGAGCTAGCCAATCAGCGCACGTGAGAAGTACTATTCACTTGTGTGGTATATACTAATTACTTTTATTTTCATTAGTGTGAATCTAAATATTAAGTCCCTTGGGGCGTAGACTCGTTTACGCATCAAAGATGTTGGTAATGAATTTGAAATTATGTTGGGAGGTAACAGTATCCACACTGTGACTTGTGTTGTAGAAAATCTAACCTGTGGACAGGCTCTCATGTCAAATTTACTCCGTCGCGCACCAAAGCAAAAAGCCAGAGACACTTTAGTACAAAACTCAAACACTTGGAGCCTGCTATAGGCTCCCGGAGGGGGTGGTCGTTTTTGTTGCAAAAAGGAATGTTTCAGTCTGACTAAATCCAAGAAATATATTTTTGCTGTAGCCATTTGGGAAAGTTGCAATCGTTGTGCAGTCCACTGTGTGGCCTGGTCTTACCACTATTACTCCATCTGTCAACTAAAATGCCTGAAAAGAATGTCTTATTGCCTCTAAGTATTATTAAACTGCGCAGCCGGAGGCTGGGCAGTTTCTTGCTCTGCCTTCGGTTTTTTTTTGTTTTTAGTTTTATCGGTTACAAATCCCAAACCTCCATGGATGATGTCATCATCAGCCAATTAAAGGCCATTTCTCAGCTCTTTTCTTCATACCTCCCCTCAGGAGAGTTTTGTCTAGTTAGCGAATTAAATAAACTCGCTGTATTTTCGTTTTCACTGCATGTTCACTTTCGAAGGGAACATTCAATGCGCTAAAGAAGGTATTACGTCTGTCGTCAGCCATGGACTCCGCTGTTGGTGATAAATAAGATCGTGTTTACTGGAATGCCCTTACGGTGATGAATAAGATCGTGTTTACTTCGCCAGAGGTAATGGTGAAGTTTTCTGGAAAAAAAAATAATAAAATCTTGGCTTTGAACATATGGAAATATATATTCATTTGAAAGGTCAATTGTGAGACCTTTTCTCCTTTGAGCTAGGTAAACAAAGTCTCCGATTACAAATCACGCAACCACGCTATGCAAAGAATGTGAAAATCTCTTACAACCTAGGCACTGAGCCAACTCTGAATCACGCAATCTCTCGTTTCCAGTCTTTTAAATATTATTGTTTCCGGGTAATGTTTTCTCGCAAGACGTTGTTGCTAAAAATTACGTAATGTTTTTGTGAGCCCAAAAGAGTTAAAAAGTGCGGTTTTAATTTTTTTTAAATTCTTGTTTGTTATTATTAGTATTAGCAGCAGCAGCAGCAGCAGCAGCCGCCGCCGCCGCCGCCGCCGCAGCAGCAGCAGCAGCAGCAGCAGCAGTAGTAGTAGTAGTACTACTACTACTATCACAACAGAACAACCACCAATACAGGTTTATTAGACCAGGTTTTTTTCTACATTAATTTTTACAAGGTTGGTATCACTGCTGTAAATAGGCCTACACTTGTCACGAGAGTGGATTAAGTAATAAAATAATAATATGAGACCGGTATTAAAAAAAATTCATAATTGCATCTGCAAAGTGTGAGAACAGTTTGTGATTAAATACAAAGGGTCTTAATTCTGAGACTTGCATGTTTTTGTGTCACTCAGTTTTTAACATCGTTAATGTAAGGAGTCAGCCAGCCCCATTGTGTGTCAAAATTAAGTGTGTTCAGTAATTTTTGGAAAAGTCTGTTCAGAGATTGTCCACTAAATCCAGAGGCAGTCTTCTTTTTCTGTTTGTAATAGAATGGCAGAAATTTCCTTTTCTATCAGCTAAATTTTGTTATTTTCAATCTTTCATCAGCCGAAAAAAAAAAATATTGGAAATCAAAATGGTTTGGTTGCTTTATGTGATTAATAATACACATGAAAAAATTACTCAATTCTGATTGGCTGAGAGCAGTGCAATTCAAGTGTAACACCAGAGCAAAACGTGTAACACCAGTGCAAAAAGTGTAACACCAATGCAAATAACACATAATCCTCGATTATGATTTGCAGAAAGATAATGAGAAATTTTGTAGACCAATGATCACATGTAAAGCAATGACAAAAATTCTGTACAGAAACTCTGAAAAAAGTTTCCTCAAATGCAAAAAAAGTGGCTTCAAGAAACATCTTCTGGCACTTTTTCAGTGCAAATTTTTTCATGTTTGTATTATTAATAAGTAATCATATGGTTTTTCTCATTCAATTTGAAATTAATTTGCACTTGTGAGTTTTTCAAAAAGCTGAAATTGCACTCACCAAAGCAGCTCATGCAATTTCAGCTTTTTGAAAAACTCACTCATACAAATTAATTCCAAATTGAACTTGAAACCATATGATTACATATACTAATTTATAATCAATTAATTCAATTAATTGTTTTTTAGAAAAACACTTACTAGGAACCATTATTCAATAGTCATCCCACATGGTTTATTTGGCCAAATGGTACGTGTAAGTACCCCTCAAGCTTGTGTACATTTAGTAATGGAGAAACAAGGAATTATCTTTGATTCATCGATATAATACACTTCATTAACAAGAATGCATTGTTATGCTAATGAAATCAATGCATCAAGTGAAAAGAAAAGCAAATTAAAATAATCATCAAATGAATATGTACAACATTACTGAATGTACTTGAATTGTGATTGAGTTGTGTTTTGCATGAAATGAAGTACAAGATACACTAAACTGCACTTAAATTCCTAAGTTGTAATATTATCATTCTTTCCCTAAATAGCTTGGCTTTCTCACTTTAACTGGCAAACTTTCCAATACTTTAACTATCTTTTCAATGGCATGTCCACTTGTGCCACTCTACAAAAAAAAATTATACTTAAATTTCTAAGTTGTAATATTATCACTCTTCTTCAAAATAGCTTGGCTTTCTCAATTTGTCTGGCAACTTTCCAGCACTTTAACTATCTTTTCAATGGCATGTCCACTTGTACCACTCTACAAAAAAATGTATCAATAATTATTACTGTATTGTAAAAAGGTATCTTTAGTGAAGAGGCATCTACTTTATATAAGGATGCACCAATGTGTCCTTGGGTTCAAGTGATAATTTATGTTGGGATAGCTTCCTTCTCAAATCAATTGATAATTCTGCAGAAAATTAATATAAAAAGAAGTCAAACTGGCATTGTGGTTTTCATAAGTGTTAACCACAGAAAGCAGTTTTCAAATACTCTGACTTTTCCCTGAGAAAAAAATTCCCCACACCAACATTAACGTTTACAAAGATAGAAACAGTAACAATGTCAAACACAGCCCTCATAGTAAAACAGTGTTAAATCACATTTCTAGGAATTGTCTACTTTCCCTCGGCATGTACTAAAACCAGGAACACCGGAACACCCCGGAACACCCCGGAACACCCCGGAACACCCCGGAACACCGGAACACCCGGAACGCCGGAACACCGGAACATCGGAACACCCCGGAACACCGGAACACCGGAACACCCCGGAACACCGGAACACCCCGGAACAGCCGAAAAACCCCGAACACTGAATTTGACGGTGTTGTTTTGTTTTCTAATAACAGACATGCAAAATAAAATGTCAATATCATTTGTTTACCCATTACAGACCGCATGATATTCTCAGGGAAAAAATATCTATTCATAGTAACGAGACAAACTATTATCACATAGGGGGAGCTGGAAT
The DNA here is from genome assembly GCA_019787425.1 of Platygyra sinensis. Classification (NCBI taxonomy): domain Eukaryota; kingdom Metazoa; phylum Cnidaria; class Anthozoa; order Scleractinia; family Merulinidae; genus Platygyra; species Platygyra sinensis. The sequence goes on along the minus strand of JAHPZR010030214.1, from coordinate 399 downwards.
GGTGGAATGGCACTCGACTCCCACCATATTGTTACCCGGGTTCGCGCCCCGGATCCGGGGTATGTTTGTTGATGCTTGTTTTTCTCCGGGTTTTCCAGTTTTCATCCCTCCACAAAACAAACGCTTCTAAATTCTAATTCGATCTCATACACGTACACTTTATAACGAGCTCTTAGCTCTTCCGTTATCCGTGGGTAAACAAATTATATTGGCATTTTATTTTTTACATGTCTGTAATGGGAAAAAAAAACAGCATCGTCAAATTCGGTGTTCCGGTGTTCCGGGGTGTTCCGGCGTTCCGGTGTTCCGGTGTTCCGGGCTGTTCCGGTGTTCCGGTGTTCCGGTATTCCGGTGTTCCGGTGTTCCGGTGTTCCGGTGTTCCTGGTTTTAGTACATGCC
>JAHPZR010030213.1:7500-13276 GCA_019787425.1 Platygyra sinensis | reverse complement strand
GTTACGTGGATAGCTGGCAGATGCCGTGTTTATACAAGAGTGACAAAAGGTCGTGTGTAAAGTTGGCGGAGGAGGTATATTCAAGTGTAACTGACAAGCCTAGGTCTGTGCTTATTGTTAAGTCTGAGTGGAGTTACTGCGTTCATCTGGAATAAATAACCTTGTCTGTTGTTTCCGACATCCCTGCGTTCTGTTTAGAACTACAAACTACCTGCCACTTAAAAACATCGAACACAAAAGACACATTATCAACCCAGTTGATAAAACCAAATCCATCGCAACCATGACTTTTTCCTTGGGTTATCCAGACGAACTGTCAGCCCATTGCTTTTTGTTCTTGAAGACATTTTTAAGCTTCCTGCCCTAACCATTCACTTGACGGTGACCACGATGGTGTTTCTAGCCTTTTTTTGGCTTCTTTTTGGGTGGTGCGGTGGCCTTACGGCGGTGGGCTGGACTCCAGATCGAGTGTCCAGGTTCAAGCCCTGGCAGGAGACATTCTGTTGTGTTCCTGGACAAGACACGTCACTCTTCCAGCACCTGTGCTGGGTACCTGTGGTGGGTAATCTTGTGGGGGGAGGGAGTGGGGGTACCCATGCGATGGACTAGCCTTCCATCTAGCAACAACCCTTCAGTCACACTGAAAGATGCCGGTTAACAATTGGTTTCATGCTTAAGCGTGCACTATCGAGTTATGGAGCACGCGGAAAGTTTGGAGAGCACGAAAGAAGCGAAGAGTTGCCCGAGGCGATAGCTTCTTGAGGGCTCTCCAAACTTCCCAAGTGCTCCATAACATGATGGTGCACAGCTAAAAGCATGAACCAATTGTTTATAACATAGCCAGTGTAATTGTGCATCAAATCCGACGCGAAAAAGGGACAACAATATCAGAAGTGATTGTTCGCGGTAGGCGGTAAAATTAAGCAAAATAGGAATTGGCTTTATTTCAAATTTTCTGTTGAAAGTTCGAGTTTCAATATTTAACAATTTAAAAACGGAAACAATTTAAGCTTACCTTTAAAGGTTGAACAGACCAGTTTGTCATTTCTGTGAAAATTTGTTGCATTTCACCCTCGGACAGTGAAGCAAATCGTGACGGCGCTGATGCCGAGTTCACTTTTCCGTTGTTTTTTCTCTTGTTCTGCATCATTTAAGAACTCTAGTGCAAGAGAAAAGGTAGGAAATTTGTCTGCGTTTTGGACTAGTGGGCCGAGTCTCTCCATGTATCCATTATTGTCACAAAATATAATATTTTCCCCGCGCTAACAATGGCCGCTCGCGCAAAAAATTTCTGGCCGAAGCGATTTGCTCACGCTATCAGCGTGCACTATCGGGATTTTGGAGCACGCTTACATTTACTGGATTGGATTGCGTGGCTCTGCTAGCTATGTTATTTGTCTTAGCTTTGGGTTAGACATCCACAATGCCTTGATATCATTCCTGAAAGAGCTTGGTATAGGTACTAAACACTCTTCCTGGGTAGCCTCATGACACACATTTCATTTATTACAAGTTGTTGACAGTAGCCCAGAGTAGAGGCTGGGCATGTAGTAGAAAGCTTTTGGGTCCAGGGCAATCCATACCTTCTGACATAAACTGTCTTTTATTGTGTGACATTCAGTTGGTTTTCTTAACCCTCTCACCCCAAGAGTGTCATGTGGGTGTAAAATATGGTTCAAGTACCCACCCTCACCCCCAGGTCTCAGAACAACTATTTGAAAATATGGTCTTGAAATGGGAACATTTGCTATTGGCTCCATATTTAATGACATAAAATATGCCTTTACGTTGCTAAGCACGTCATTTCACGGATTTATTTACAGTTGCTGAAAAAAATAACCAACAAGTTAATGGTTCAAATCCGTCATCACAAACAGAAAACGCTCAGGATGAAAAAGCTATAATTCCACATGCACGTGATACGTTCAAGCATTGTGATCCTTCAGGGGTTCCTGGCGATACACAAGGCAGTGAACATTCTTGCAAGCAACGACGGAGCAACAGCCGTTCCATCCGTGTGCTGTAGCCCTGTCAGGAACCCCACTCTCAATGCTAAAGATCCAGAAACGTACAAAGACATCTGGTAAAGTGTTGGCAATAACTGCAGAAACGTTACTGGCTAACTGCCAAAAGGAAACTTGAAGGAAAAATGACAGCAGTAATAGAGCAACATACTAAAAAAGATCGATGGAGTGAGTGGTCGTATAGTGGGGTCTGCGTGTATCGAAGCACATACCTCTGGAGCGTTTATGAACGAATATGCTCAGAGAGAGAAGTTTTAAAAGCAAAAGAAGATGAACTACAGCTACAGAAAGATGAATTTCAACAGTTTAAAACTCGGATCACTTCTTGTCTGCTTGACCAAAGCCGTCAGCCGTTGTCACGTGTAAAGGGTGGCAATCAAGGAACCGTGAGGACCGTTGTTGGTAGAGAATGCCAAAGGCTTGAGGCAGCTCTCCAATGTACGCAAGAAAAACCACCATCATTGACACTGTCAAGGAAAACCAGGTATGTGTTGTTCTCGGAGAAACTGGATCAGGCAAAAGCACTCAGATGACCCAGTACCTCTATGAAGCTGGATTCGCTAAGAACGGCCTAATCGTTTGTACTCAACCAGAAAAGTTGCTGCCACTAGTTTAGCAGCCCACGTCGCTGAGGAAATGGGTGGAGTTGTCGGACAGGTTGTGGTTGCCATGTAGGTGGGAACATCCAAGCAAGTAAGAAAACTGGTATTATTTATGCAACAGATCACATTCTCCTCAACGAATGTCTGAGAGATGCCAATCTATCCAAGTATTCTTGCATAATTATCGATGAGGCACATGAACGCAGTCTTTACTCAGACCTGCTTCTTGGAATGATCAAGAAAAGCCTTGCACAACGTCCTGAGCTGCGAGTGGTCATCACTTCAGCTACCATTGATCCTGCTCTCTTTGTGGCTTATTTTGATAAGTGTCCAGTTTTGAAGGTGTCTGGCAGAATGTTCCCTGTGGACGTCATTTGGAAAAATGGTCCAACAAGCAATGCAGAAAACTATCTGCAAGAGGCTGTTAACAAAGCGCAGGAAATTCACCGCAAGGAAGATCCAGGAGGTATTCTGGTGTTTCTTACTTCCCCGGTGGAAACAGAACGCGCATGTGAAAAGTTAAGAATGATCGAATCTGATCCACCCCTGGTTTGTTTTCCCCTTCATGGCAAGCTACGTCAAGAAGAGCAGAAGAGAGTGTTCAAGGAAGACGGGGGCAACGCAAAGTGATATTTGCAACGAACTGTGCGGAGACGTCCATTACTATTCCAGGGATAAGGTACGTTGTTGACACTGGCATGGTAAAAGAAATGACATTTGACCCAAAACGCAACAAAAGTTCTCTGGAAATAACAACCATTCACAAGAGTTCTGCTGAGCAACGCAAAGGGCGAGCGGGAAGAACACAGGCTGGAAAGTGCTATCGCCTTTACAGTGAGGAAGAGTACGCGGCAATGGAAGATCGGTCCAGACCAGAGATTTTAAGAGTCCATCTAGGCCAGGCAATGTTGAAACTGATGGAACTAGGCATCGAAAATGTTACAGAGTTTGAGTTTGTGGAATCACCACCACTGGAATCAATAAAACTTGCCTTGAAGGACTTGGAATTACTTGGAGCCACTGCTAATGGACAGCCTACAGAGCTTGGCCACAAGATTGCTCGAGTTCCATTGGAACCGCGCATAGCAAAGCTGTTATTTGATGGCATTGATCAAGGAATTGGTGCTGAAGCATTGGCTTTAGCAGCCATTGCAACTGTTAGTGGTAGCGTATTCTTCCGCATGGGCAGCGAAGAGGAAAAGCATATGGCGGACAGTAGAAGAGTCGGTTTCTGTCACAATGGTGGTGACCTGTTGACGTTGCTGGAAGTGTACAGGCAACACCTGCAGCAACCTAAAGCAAGCGAAACAAGTGGGCCTTTGACAACAGCTTGAACGCAAAATCGCTTCGCTTAGCAGATGAGACAATCAAAGAGCTCAAACTGGCTTTAAAGCACGAGCTTGACATTAGAGTACCAGATGCTATTCAACACAATGACAACACTGATCTCAAGCTGCAGAAGATTTTGGTATCATGTTATGCCACCAATCTTTGTGTGTTCACTGGCCACCAGAAGGCAGGGTACAGAGTGGTGGCATTCAATCACTGTGCCCAGTTACATCCTTCTTCAGCACTCAAGTTCCTTGGAGAAACACCTCAGTTTATCGTTTTTGAACAACTGCTCAAGACATCTCGAGACTTTGTCATCAATTCAACCCCTGTGGAAAAGACGTGGCTTCAAGAAATGATTTCAGAAGGAACTGTTAGCTGTGATTTCGAACAACTAATATCGACAGTGCTCACAGAAGTTGCTTTACCGTGTAGCAAAGACCTAATGGCTTTAGCGTTTGGAGGATTCCGAAGAGGGATGATTGGTCAAGTTGAAGAGAAAGTGTCCAAAAGTTGTGATGGTTGTTTGGTGGTGCTAGAGAAGAACGAAAATTTAGGGCAAGTGAAAATCTTTGTGCCACCAATTCACATAGTCAAGGCTCTCTCTGTTGTAGGGCAACACTTAGAAGAAAACCGGAAATTGCTGAGGGACGAGCAAAAAGAAGAGTATTTAAGAGAAGAATGTCAGAGCAGCAGGATTGTCTGGGGACAAGGTGGAGAAGTACAGGAACTGCTAATGCCTCATATGTATCGAACTGTCACTGTCGGTGAGATACAAAATGGGAACGCCTTGATCATCGTAGATTACTTGAAGTCGTTTGGAGACATTGTGAAACATAATTTTAGGGAACAGAATGGCAAGATGCGATTGTTTGCCACTTTTAAATATTCTGAAGATGCGGCCATGGCAGTGAAGGACTCTACCAGTAACAAACTGGGCATCGACGAAAAAGTGCAGCCGAGCCAGGCAATGACTGATACCGTGCACCCACAAGTTCCTCAGTTTAAAGTGAAAGCCAAGTGGCTCCGACGTCCTGGTAAGGGTACAGGTTCCATTGAATTTTTAAACACTGATGATTTTGAGTATACACTTGACAATCTTTACAACTTGCGGTCACTAATGATAAAATCAAAACGGGTTACATTTCTGGCGGACGAGCTTCACGAAGGACAGCTATTCATGAGAGGACTCCATCCCGAAACTTCAGTGGAGGATGTGAAGTATGCTATCGAAAGAAGATTGCCTGGTGTGCAACTAAAAAACGTGTTTATCCATCGAGTGAAAGGATTTGATACAAGCGACGAGATCCTTGCTCAACAGAAGTTATTCTTCCAGGAACGTCTCAACAAGTTTGCTACAGAAGGGAACTTTTCTGTTCATTTGAGAAAACCTTCACCTAAAGATTTTGATGGGCATGCCTATCTCACGTTCCGAGACGCTGGAGAGGCTCAAGCAGTCGTGAGAGGTCTTAATGGAGAGCGTATCTTTGAAATCGGGATCGTAACCCTGGAACCCATCCTTTCAACTTTCTTGCTGTGTTCAAAAAATGTCTTCACGATCATCGAAGATGAGCTGCGTGCAGTTGCAAAGGAACTAGATATGACTTTTGACAAGACCCTAGTTATGGAAGTAAACAATCAACGCGAAGACCAGAGAGTGTCCATCAAAATCCAAAGTGACTGTACGGAGCACTTTATTCGTGCTACAACAGTATTCAACGAAATCCTCAACGGAGACCGGATTGACTGTAAAACTTCGAAAACTTTTGAACTGCTGATGACCAATCAGGTGAAAGACGTCTTCCAAGCCATCGAGAAAGA
>JAHPZR010030212.1:0-21789 GCA_019787425.1 Platygyra sinensis | reverse complement strand
AAATTCTACCAAGGGGAGTCGGGAGGGACAAACTTAAAACATTCTTTTTAAGAAAGCTTTTAAATTCTTGGAATAGTTCGTATGTTTAATTGTAATTTAGTTTGGAATTTTCGAATTGAATTTTTTGTGTTTTTTTTAGATTTTACCATAGCTTGACATAATTTTTTTATCATTTATTCATTAATTTAACTGAATGTAAAGCGCTTTTGAATATTCGTTTATAGTTTTAGCGCTATATAAATCTATTATCATTATATTAACTATATTAACTGAATAACAGGGATAGAATTTCATAAATTGCAAATTTTGGAGGTTTGCCCCCTAGATAATTGTGTCCTTTACCAATGTTGAAAATATGACAACATTCGGTTAAAACCCTGTAAAGATATCGTGCGCGAAATATTGGTGATCGGTGTATTTGGTCATTTTTATAATTATGGCTTTAAAGTTTTCCTTCGGTCTCTGAGAGTCCAAATTGGCCCTGTGAACGGGGGGGGGGAGGTTAAAGGAAATGGGAGGGGGGTATGTCGAAAGGTTTTACATAAATATTTCATTGAATACCCGAATACACACCAGTCATAGAAATGTTAACCAAGTAAAAGGATCGTACAAGATGGCACAGGAAACAATGCTCAGGACCATGATGCAAAGTTCGCATAAGTACACATCTCTTAAGTTTTTATGTAAAGTATTATTAAAATGTACTAAATTGAATCCATTTTGTGAGTACTTTTAGACTGTAAACAATGGTTGCTATGGGTGTTGCTATTTTGAAATATAGCTACAAGTGTGCGAATTTCTTAATTTAAACATAAATCAAGGTGTAATTACAGCAAAATCGTTCCAAAATACGATTAAAAATTGGTCAGGGATGGTGAATCTTCATGTTCCGAAGAAATGGTTTTTTGGGGAAAAAATTAAATGTCAGAGTGTAAGACCACCTTAATTAAAGTGGACATATTCAGAGTTTATAGGGCCTCTGGGCCATACATGCACTGGTCTCTATTACAGAACAAATGGCAGATGCCATGCCAAATTTTTCATATATTATCTTCAGTAAAACAAAACTCTCTTATTATCTATGATTATCACGTGATTGCCACACTGCTCCCCCCCCCCCCCCCCCACTGAGTATTGCGTAATAAGCTTAAAATTCCACTTTATTTCATTAAACGAAAGGAAATTTAGCTCTTTTCGTGGGATTATCGATGGTATCGATCCCTATGACCTTTTGAGGTTAGCAAAGCATACAATACAACCCAATTTTCGAATTTTAATGCAAAAAGTGTCTTGAAAACGGAAACGGAGGAAAGCTCCCCTTACATTTTAGGTTTGGCGCTACTTTTGAGAGTTAAAATTAGGGTAAGGGTAACGCTACGGTTATCATTACCTAAGGTTAGGGTTAGGGTTAGGTTTAGGCTTAGGCTTAATTAGGGTTAGGGTTAGGCTTAGGGTTAGGCTTAGGCTTAGGGTTAGGGTTAGGGTTAGGCTTAGGGTTAGGTTTAGGTCTAGTGTAGGAAAAAGGTAGCCATGGAAGTTTATTTCACTGATAAGCTTTCAAAAATGTTCGTTTTAGGATGAAAAAAGACGCTAGAGGGTATTCGCGTTTCTTAAAGTAGCCAAACATTTGTCCATTTACAGTACAATTTTACAGGTGTCCGATTTGAACTTTTTGTAATCGGACGCCTTTAATTGGACACCCACGTGTTTTTTGCGTCAATTACGCGCGCTTTAATGGCTTCCTTAGCAATATTTTCTACAGTTTTCAAAAACTGAGGAAAAGCACTTCAGACGTTTTCGCTCAAAAGAAGTTCTCAAAAGACATTTTTAATTCCGAAATTTGTTATAGGTACGATTATGAAATAAGGCTTCTTCTTTCCAATTGCTTAAGTTGGAAAATTTACTGCGACGATCACTCTTCACTTTCATCTATAACCGCAGTACAAATATGAATTATTTCATATACACGTCACATCATTTCACTGCACGGGAAGATCTGAACTCAATAAATTGACCTCGCTTCCAATGTGTGGCTTCATAGCTCAGTTAGTAGAGCATCGCACCCGTATCGAGAAAGTCACGGGTTCGAATCCCATTGAAGCCCGGTTTTTTTTCTTCTTCTTCTTCTTTATTGCTTAAATTGGAAAATTTACTGCGACGGTCACTCTTCACTTTCATCTATAACCGCAGTACAAATATGAATTATTTCATATACACGCTACTTATAAACCCTTAATAATACTCAGAAAAAATATAAGATCCATAAATCCTGTCCCTTGTAGCACACACACTAAACTTACCGTCTGAAGAGTAAGGAGCCACTTGTTCAATGGCCGTGACTTCCTTCATAATTTTCATCATTTCATCTACTTGGTTGTTCTTCTCTTTTAGTTTCATGATCATCACGGCTCGTCCAGCGTTCTTCAGCGCATGGTGCAGGATGTCGAATACCATTTGTTCTATATCCGGATTTCGTTCCGTGTTATCTCTGGTGTAGTTAGTCACGAAAAAAGTGTCCCTGAGAGAACTTCCGGTGGCGGCGGATGCCTCTTCAAGGACATCTTTGCACTCTTCGTCAGTATCTAGAGTGTCACGGTGTGTAACAACAGTGATGGGTGCAATTCCTTTGAGAAACGTAAAAAGGAGTAAAACGTTAACTGTGTCTCATGCCAAAGTGAGAAAAAGGCTTTTCTCTTACTTTCCCTTTCCCTTAAACACCCAGGATCTTCCCTGTTCTCTTTCCTGCCTGCCTGCGCATGCCTGCCTGGGATAATTTTGATTCTCTGAGTATAATGCGTAGTACCAGGCATTCAGATTGCATTCTTTCATTCTTTCTTAGTCGCCAGGTCATCACCACGTAATGATCTTTGTTATGCATATTAGATCCGTAAGGCAGCTTCGGGCGATTTAAGGCGACGTTAGGCGACTTGGGGAAAATTGGCACAAAAAAACATTGTGACTTAAGGCGACTTAAGGCGATTTTTGGTGGCTTAATTTCACTCGAATGATAAAATTTAAACTTCGCAACAGTCTCTCTATATATCTCTTGTGATAACCAATATTGTACAAATAGTGGTACATAATTAAGTCACCACAGTCTCAAATATCCAGGGCCGGGTTACTCAAAGCCTGATTAAACTAGCCCACGATTAGAGAAAATTTTGATTTCAGTTTTGTTACTTTTCCGTTTGTGTTGTTTGTCTTTCAGCGAGTTTGAGTTTGATTCATCTTTAACAACACAACCATAAGCAGTGAAAGAAGATATTTTTATACAAAAAAATTATTACTTCTTTTACCCTTAAATCATGGGTTAGTGCCAACTGGCTTTCTAACAACCCAGGCCAGATTTCAAACCATTGAAACAAAAAATACCATTCAAGAAATAATTACCATAACATTGAACACTTACTATTATAAGAATAATAAAACAATAAATACCAGGAAGGTAACATGAATATTAGTGAAGATATAACAATAAAACCATCCGATTATATGGCTAGGTAGCCCTTAGGTAACTCCGAGCGTTCTGGCTGATTGTTTCTTTGTCGGGATTTCGTCATACGGACCGTTTCCATGGAAACGGTCATTTCGGCTGTGTATTTTTTGTTTCCGAAAGCCGGCAAATTCAGAATTTGCAACTAAAACTACGAAAAGGAAGCAGATTAATACTCTTATTTTTCGCAAAGAAACTACCTAAAATACTGATATTTTGCAAAGCTTCGTACAACATCGACGAGGAAGATAAATATACACCAAGCGAATTTTGACAATATTATTATTCTGAAGATCTGGAAACCTCTCGTTTAGAACCTGAAACAGGAATCAGCAAAAGTCAGGAGGCCATAGACGATTTTATAAGCAAGCAGAAAAGGGCAAACCCAAATAGGAAGACGGATACTGATACTGATACACTCTTCTCCGCTGCATGGAAACTCACAGTATGACAAATGAAAGAATTGAAAGTCTATCTGCGTCCGAGCTTGATCACCTTTTGTCCAATTTTTTTCATGCACAAATTTATGTAAAATGGAGAAGAGTACGAGCGTAATGCACAAATTAAAATATTCCAGAATCGACAGAAAAGAGAAGAGAAGGCTCAGCTCCGAATTTCAACAAACTACAGCTGCTGAGACTTTTTTCAAATATATTTGCGTTCAATAATTTTGTTTTACAAACTCGTGGTAGTTCGGCTCGGCTCGACTCAAATCCCTCACATTCATTTACAAACCACCCTTTAGTGTGCCCCTCCCGTATCCTTGGTCCCAGGTATTGCTAGTCCACTCCCTGAACTCTCCTTTCTTCCCGCCCCATATAGGGCCCGAACCCGGGCAGGTGAAAGAAGAAGAGTCCAGGATAACTTTCACCTGCCCGGGTTTAGCCCCTATATGGGGCGGGAAGAAAGGAGAGTTCAGGGAGTGGACTAAGGTATTGCGCGCTTAAAAAGAGGACTTTTGAAGAGCGCATGGTGACTTTTAGTACGGATCTGATTTGCATAACAAGGATCTTTAAACCGTGATGGCCTGGTGAATAGCCGTGAAATAAGGCAATCTGAATCCCTGGTGCTACGCGTTATACTCAGAGAATCCTAACATTAATAAGTTCATAACTCTTCCTGATACAAGATTACAGGTATATTACGATTTCACAAAGTGCCCAGCTCCTAGATGGCTTGATAGCTCAGTTGGTAGTGCACTGCACTGGTATCGCAGAGGTCATGGGTTCGAATCCCGTTCAGGCCTGAACTATTTTTAGTTTTTAGTTTCACAACTGTTTAGGTTGTGTGCATAACTGCGATGATCAATCATATTTTCAAGTGGTTTGTTACATCGCAAAACATCGAAAGATGTAAACATTCAACGCAAAGTCAAACAGAGCACCATTTTCGATTTTTCGTGAATTATATCGAGCCGTGCGTTTCTTTTCCATTAACATATCAACTTTTGTCACATAACGGATATTTGTGGCTAAAAACCAGCCTTATTAAACGTAATACTCCCCTACACAGTGGCGCATTTAAAATCAGCCCTACAATTTTTGCAAACAGTACACTGTTCGTGTCCGAAATTTCAAACGCACCCGTAAGCCAGATTTGGACTGAACAGCGCACCGAGGACCGTACTTAAGACCAAGGGCACAGTTTTTCCCAAGCAGCAGATGTGTATTACTTCATAGTATTTTTCAAATTTATTGCTGACCCGGCTATTTCGAGCCCTCGCACTATTTCGAAATAACTTTCTTTGCGGGGATTTGCTGTAGTTATTTTTTGTTGTTGTTGTTATTTTTAAACTGAATGGAAAGTACATAAAATGAGAATGAGCTAATCAACCGATGATTATAGAAAAAATGATGATAAATGAATGAATGAATGAATGAATGAATGAATGAATGATGATAAATTATGATTAAAACTTTACCAGTCTCTCGTAGGATATCGCGGACCGGTTTCAAGTAATCTCTCAGAGCTCCCTCATTCAGTCGCGGGTCGTTAGCCCTTACAACAATGATGATGCCGTGCAGTCTCTGCCCAAATTCTGTTTTCTGATACATCACCTGTGCAGCGCTGGCTTCACCATCCTTAGGACGAACGATATTATCGCCAGGCTGGATTTTTCCGGTCAGGATGTTCTCGAACTCAGTCGTCTCGTTAGCATTGTAGTGAAAGAAACCCCTGGTGTCGACCAAGCGGAAGAACATCTCTGACAGGTAGTCTTGGAGGGTTATGGTTCCCTCCTGTCCTGTGGTGCTGTCTGGAGCGGTTCCTTTTTCTGTTTGCCTCACCGTTCGTTCACATGTGTTGATGAAGCAGCTCTTTCCTGATCCCATGGGGCCGAACACTCCGATCCTAAGCTGAGTTACATCTTCAATTTGCAGTCCCAGGAAATTATCAAGCCTGGTTTTTTTTACCAAACGTGTAATTGAACAATTCATCCCGACGTAGACAAAGCTCTGCCTCCAGCTGTAGACGTTTTTGTTCTTTTTTTTCTCTCATTCTCGCAACTCCTTCTTTCATTTTCCTCAGCCGCTGTTGTGTATATTGTTCGCGTCTCCTTGCTTCTTTTTCCTCTCTCTCTCGTGCTTTACGCAATTTTTCTTTAGCTTCGCGTAGTCGTCGTTCAATCTCCAGCCGTCGTTTCTCCTTCTCTTGCGCTTCTCGTTGATCTCTCTCTGTGTTATCCACGTACGTGTAATGAGACTCATGATTGGAACTTTCATTCTGGTAAAAGCAAATGTTATTTACATTTAATTTCCTTGGTGAAGACCCGTTCAGTTGTTCCAATATTATTATTACTTCTTTAAAGTGCTACTATGATGAAATTCGCATCTTTCCTCTTTAAGCCATTTTAAACACAAACAAGTAGTCTTTTCGTTTCAGATATATTCTTTCAAAAAATAGTAAAGAAAATTACCAAATTATGATGTCATATATTCAACCAAATTTTGATAAAATGTGATTGAAAAAGATATCACAACCAATTTTATCAGAAACGTTTGTTTTTTGCAGTAAGATTCTACTCCGCGACATGAGCGTAACAATTTTAGATATTTAATGTAATGTTAGTCTGAGTTTATGACGTCATCAGTCCTCCCACTGCATAGTTTACACATTTTTCAAACTTAAATAACCTGAAATTAAATTGGCACTATTGCCGGATTTCATATCGTGAAGGCCTGGGTACGAGTCCATGTATTATGGGATTAACAACACCAGACCCATATATTCTAAAACAGCACACCGAGCATTACAATATCCTCAAATTTCGTGTCAGTGGGGCCAATATTGAACAAGATACAGCCATTCAAAAACTTAAAAATTTACTTACAAATGTTAGGTGTATCACACAGAATTCCGTGAAAGAATGAAAACGCCACTTACCATTTCCAAAATATCTGACTTAGTTTCCGAGATGTAGCCCACTAAAAAAACGTGAGAGGACTGGGACGAGTTTCTTATATTGATTAGACTGAAAATCTAAACATTTCAACTGAAATGTTGATGAATGAAGAGCTCCCCAACCAAGTTTAAGAGTTTCCAGCGGAAAATTGTCCAAATGGGAGCCTTGCAAAAGTTGCAAAATTCCATACAAACCCTTATTATAATATGCTCAACAAAACTTAAAGTGTTTGACTGGTCAATAATGAGGGCATAAATAGATTATAGAGTGCAAATGAAGGTTATAAAGTGCAACAGGGAAGTTGCTATGGAAACTATAGGAGAAGAAAGGGAGCACCGCGAGCTATATCGCACAGTATCAGCAGAACTCCACAGACAACAACATCAAACAGTTTCGTAGGATTTTCAATGTGGTCTTTTCCAACCAGTACGGAACAGAACAAGCAAGCAAGCAGCCATAACAACAACAACAACAACAACAACAACAACAACAACAACATTGACTTTATTCCCGCAGCGGTGTCAACTCACGTTTAGCGTCATTCAAGGACAGCGTGGTCCACCCAAAAGTTCAGATCAGCATTAACTGTCTGTTCGAGATAACTATTACCGAAAAATTAACAACTTATCATCGCTTAGCTGATTTTTCATGCTCTTATGTAATAACTTGATCAGTTTATAACGTTTTCCTAAAAAAAATCACGCCTGGTTTACCTGCCACAAGGTTGTCATTGATTGGTTGAAACAAAACATGTGAGCAGTTTGGAAGCCATTACAGGGTTGTGCGTCTATAAAAGCGTGACGGTCGCGTTTTCTAGTTTTTTTTTTTATAATTTTGTTGAGAATATTATAAGCAAAAAATCGTATGATCGCTCGTACATTTCGTGATATATGGTCACTCGTGATGTTTTTAAAGTTCTCAAGCAGGAGGGAGGGGGTGTTTCCAGGCAAATCAGTGGTTTGGTCATAACTACCAGTGTAATTTTCGATATGGCGGCCAAATGTTTTGGTTCGTTAACTGAAAGAAATGTGGAAATTTCTAACTTTTTGATGATTCGATTACTTTGTTCAATGTTACCCAGGATTCAAAATATATGAAACACTTCTTTGCAGTAATTTGCGGTAGGATAAGCTATTCGAAAGCCTCATATTTTGAGTAGAAACATACTAACAAAATCCTGAGACGTCGACAAAGTTTAATGGATTGACGTTTTTCCAAGGCCCACGCAGAAATGCGGAGATGTCCTGATCACAGAATAGGAGGTTTAGTACATGGTATATTAAGTTTGCTCTGTGCTGAGAATTAAGCCTTCAGTACTCATGGTTCGTCTCAACAATTCCTTCAAAGTTAATGGAATGGCATTTGGAGAGCGACTACAGAATACCCGGCCATGATTGCGTAACATTGAACGCTTACTCCCGTTGTCCGCAGTGGTGTTGCATGCATAGCGATATTCACTGTTTACAAACAAGTCTTTTGATATTTATATTTTGCCAACCACAGAACAAAAGAATCCTTTGTTTCGAGAGCCAATAAACCTCTGGTTGACACATTAATGACAATATAAAGAGACGTACCGATGAGTATCGCCATTTTATGGGTTGATGAACGTAAGACGAGTAAAACTATTGTTATGAAAGTAAGACGAGTAAAACTAATGCTCCCGCAGTCCCACAGTGGATAAGATGAATATTAAAACTCCAGGTTTCGGCTCATGGATTATGGAACGAAGTCTTCTCATGTGTAACGCGCTTGTTTCGGCTGATGGATTTTAGAACGAGGTATATTCATGTGTAGCACGCTTGTTTCGTGAATACATTAAGTTTTTCTCTTTTGTTTCTATATGCAAATATTTATTGACTGCGGGACTACGGGAGCAGGCATTTAATGTCACGCAATCATGGCCGGATATTCTGAAGGTTAGCCCTTCTCGAGCACACAGGCAGTCATCTACCCCACAAAATTTAAAAACACAAACATTCAACCAGCTAACAGCTGGTAAACATAGATACTCTTGAACTTCACCAGGAGCCCATTACTAGGAGCCTGCAACTCCTATAATAAGCCAATGCAACGGCATTATTACAGACCAGTCTAATTTTAGATGTTTTTCCCGCGAAATAGGCCAGTTCCAGTCTACATGATCACGCTTCAGTAAGGATAAAACAGTGCGGCCTCACGTGAACATGTCGACATCATGTCGACATGTCAACATTTGTCCGTGCTCGTGATTGCAATTGGTCACCGAGGTTCCTGTGGGGATCTGAATTCGAGATAAATTTAAACTAAAAATAGATCGGTCTGTGAAAACGCCGTGACAGGAATATGGGGTAGTTGCAGGCTCCAAGTGATGGGCTCCTGACTTCACCAATCGAACAAAGTTTAACACGCTAGAAATCAAACCGACATGTACGCCCTCGCACTCAAAAGGATTGTTGAGCAAAATGGCTCATCACATTGAGAAAAACTAACAATGGCTTGAAAGTTATACCAAAAAGGAACAAAACCTCCTATTATGAGGCCCTTCTGATGAAAACTTGAAGAGAAAACGGCGGGCGTTTTGGGTGGCCTTTAGTTGACCGGAAGTCAAGATGGCCGTAACCCCACTTGACCCGATTTGTTTTCAATAAAATTTGGAACAAAAAACGCACACAAAACAACAAACAGTTGTACTCACAGACAATATCTACTACAAAGCTTGCACAGTTATGCCAAATTAATGAATAATAGTTGTATTTTCCTCTTTTTCTTTGAATTCAATGGAGTCCCGACGCCAAATCTGGGCAAGCCGAGCGAAGCTTCGACTTGTTGCTATGTGACGTCACACTGGCAGTGATGAGTCGGTCTCTGACAGATACTCGAAAACAATAGAGTCACCCCCTCCCTCCTGTTCTCAAGAAGAACATCACTCGTGCCCATATATCACGAACTGCACTCGCGTTCATACGATTTTGTGGCCTGTCTACCCAAACCAAACAAACGGTCGGTGATATTTGAAGAGCTACCATTTTGCCATTTTTCTCCCCCAAATGCTTCTATTCGTGGTAAAGACTCTCAAATTCAGTTGATTTTTCATTTCAATATCTTAGTTTTTCATACAAACGGAAAACAACGGCGCACTTTCCCAGTCCTCTCACGTTTCTGCAAAGGGCTATTTAAAACTGAAAAATGTGTAAAATATGCAAATGCTGACTGGTGACATCCCAATATTATATCAAGAATATAAATAGAGCTATCTTGACCAGTTTGCGGGCGGACCATCAAAACTTGGTAGGCTAAAAGTTCTAAGGGAAACACACCTACGGCTATAAAACATAGGCACGCAAGCGTGCACGAGTTATTTTTTTGTGATAGGAGCATTCGTAGAACTGTCGACAGTAATGATTTGTCATTTGCATACAATTAGCTCATGCACTGTTTCAAACCTCAAGGCTCATCTCGTTCATAACTAAAATCCTCAGCCTAACCCACAGAAAGTGTCGAAGTAAATACTTCCTTCTCTTTCAGCTGTATCGGGATCAAAACTTCTCACATACCATTTACCTTTAAGACAAGAAATTTGATTGGCTGTTTATGGTAGATCCGATCTGATTAGTGTGACATACATACATCTCTTACTCACTGACTCACTGATCCATTGACCCGTCCATAACATACTCGTCTCGCCGACTAAGAGGTATTTTTTTCCTCAAAAAATAGCTCAAAAATAGCAATGTCTCGTTCTTTGTTCAAACATTTCATGGGAACAAGAGGTGACGATTCGTCAGGTCTAATTGAATTTACTCCCTTGTGAAAAACAAAAGTATCAAGTTACCATTTCTAACTAAAAATAGCAAACATCTCGGCAAAACAAGTGCTCACGATTCATTACCTCTAATTGAATTTACTCCCTTGTGAAAAACAAAGGTGTCAAATTACCCTTTGTAACTAAAAATAAAAATATCTCGTCACAATTGCAAACAAGAACAAAACAATTGTCACTTCCACTTATTTCGGCAACGATTAAAATTTTAATCTAGAGGTCGCGAATCGTCGCTTCTAGTTCAAAGGACATGTTTTAGAGGAGACGAGACTATTTAGATTTGAAACAGTTTTAACGTTTACGAAATAAGTGGAAGTGACAATTGTTTTGTTCTTGTTTGCAATTGTGACGAGATATTTTTATTTTTAGTTACAAAGGGTAATTTGACACCTTTGTTTTTCACAAGGGAGTAAATTCAATTAGAGGTAATGAATCGTGAGCACTTGTTTTGCCGAGATGTTTGCTATTTTTAGTTAGAAATGGTAACTTGATACTTTTGTTTTTCACAAGGGAGTAAATTCAATTAGACCTGACGAATCGTCACCTCTTGTTCCCATGAAATGTTTGAACAAAGAACGAGACATTGCTATTTTTGAGCTATTTTTTGAGGAAAAAAATACCTCTTAGTCGGCGAGACGAGTATGTTATGGACGGGTCAATGGATCAGTGAGTCAGTGAGTAAGAGATGTATGTATGTCACACTAATCAGATCGGATCTACCATAAACAGCCAATCAAATTTCTTGTCTTAAAGGTAAATGGTATGTGAGAAGTTTTGATCCCGATACAGCTGAAAGAGAAGGAAGTATTTACTTCGACACTTTCTGTGGGTTAGGCTGAGGATTTTAGTTATGAACGAGATGAGCCTTGAGGTTTGAAACAGTGCATGAGCTAATTGTATGCAAATGACAAATCATTACTGTCGACAGTTCTACGAATGCTCCTATCACAAAAAAATAACTCGTGCACGCTTGCGTGCCTATGTTTTATAGCCGTAGGTGTGTTTCCCTTAGAACTTTTAGCCTACCAAGTTTTGATGGTCCGCCCGCAAACTGGTCAAGATAGCTCTATTTATATTCTTGATATAATATTGGGATGTCACCAGTCAGCATTTGCATATTTTACACATTTTTCAGTTTTAAATAGCCCTTTGCAGAAACGTGAGAGGACTGGGAAAGTGCGCC
This sequence comes from Platygyra sinensis, assembly GCA_019787425.1. Classification (NCBI taxonomy): domain Eukaryota; kingdom Metazoa; phylum Cnidaria; class Anthozoa; order Scleractinia; family Merulinidae; genus Platygyra; species Platygyra sinensis. The sequence goes on along the minus strand of JAHPZR010030212.1, from coordinate 9,911 downwards.
GTTGTTTTCCGTTTGTATGAAAAACTAAGATATTGAAATGAAAAATCAACTGAATTTGAGAGTCTTTACCACGAATAGAAGCATTTGGGGGAGAAAAATGGCAAAATGGTAGCTCTTCAAATATCACCGACCGTTTGTTTGGTTTGGGTAGACAGGCCACAAAATCGTATGAACGCGAGTGCAGTTCGTGATATATGGGCACGAGTGATGTTCTTCTTGAGAACAGGAGGGAGGGGGTGACTCTATTGTTTTCGAGTATCTGTCAGAGACCGACTCATCACTGCCAGTGTGACGTCACATAGCAACAAGTCGAAGCTTCGCTCGGCTTGCCCAGATTTGGCGTCGGGACTCCATTGAATTCAAAGAAAAAGAGGAAAATACAACTATTATTCATTAATTTGGCATAACTGTGCAAGCTTTGTAGTAGATATTGTCTGTGAGTACAACTGTTTGTTGTTTTGTGTGCGTTTTTTGTTCCAAATTTTATTGAAAACAAATCGGGTCAAGTGGGGTTACGGCCATCTTGACTTCCGGTCAACTAAAGGCCACCCAAAACGCCCGCCGTTTTCTCTTCAAGTTTTCATCAGAAGGGCCTCATAATAGGAGGTTTTGTTCCTTTTTGGTATAACTTTCAAGCCATTGTTAGTTTTTCTCAATGTGATGAGCCATTTTGCTCAACAATCCTTTTGAGTGCGAGGGCGTACATGTCGGTTTGATTTCTAGCGTGTTAAACTTTGTTCGATTGGTGAAGTCAGGAGCCCATCACTTGGAGCCTGCAACTACCCCATATTCCTGTCACGGCGTTTTCACAGACCGATCTATTTTTAGTTTAAATTTATCTCGAATTCAGATCCCCACAGGAACCTCGGTGACCAATTGCAATCACGAGCACGGACAAATGTTGACATGTCGACATGATGTCGACATGTTCACGTGAGGCCGCACTGTTTTATCCTTACTGAAGCGTGATCATGTAGACTGGAACTGGCCTATTTCGCGGGAAAAACATCTAAAATTAGACTGGTCTGTAATAATGCCGTTGCATTGGCTTATTATAGGAGTTGCAGGCTCCTAGTAATGGGCTCCTGGTGAAGTTCAAGAGTATCTATGTTTACCAGCTGTTAGCTGGTTGAATGTTTGTGTTTTTAAATTTTGTGGGGTAGATGACTGCCTGTGTGCTCGAGAAGGGCTAACCTTCAGAATATCCGGCCATGATTGCGTGACATTAAATGCCTGCTCCCGTAGTCCCGCAGTCAATAAATATTTGCATATAGAAACAAAAGAGAAAAACTTAATGTATTCACGAAACAAGCGTGCTACACATGAATATACCTCGTTCTAAAATCCATCAGCCGAAACAAGCGCGTTACACATGAGAAGACTTCGTTCCATAATCCATGAGCCGAAACCTGGAGTTTTAATATTCATCTTATCCACTGTGGGACTGCGGGAGCATTAGTTTTACTCGTCTTACTTTCATAACAATAGTTTTACTCGTCTTACGTTCATCAACCCATAAAATGGCGATACTCATCGGTACGTCTCTTTATATTGTCATTAATGTGTCAACCAGAGGTTTATTGGCTCTCGAAACAAAGGATTCTTTTGTTCTGTGGTTGGCAAAATATAAATATCAAAAGACTTGTTTGTAAACAGTGAATATCGCTATGCATGCAACACCACTGCGGACAACGGGAGTAAGCGTTCAATGTTACGCAATCATGGCCGGGTATTCTGTAGTCGCTCTCCAAATGCCATTCCATTAACTTTGAAGGAATTGTTGAGACGAACCATGAGTACTGAAGGCTTAATTCTCAGCACAGAGCAAACTTAATATACCATGTACTAAACCTCCTATTCTGTGATCAGGACATCTCCGCATTTCTGCGTGGGCCTTGGAAAAACGTCAATCCATTAAACTTTGTCGACGTCTCAGGATTTTGTTAGTATGTTTCTACTCAAAATATGAGGCTTTCGAATAGCTTATCCTACCGCAAATTACTGCAAAGAAGTGTTTCATATATTTTGAATCCTGGGTAACATTGAACAAAGTAATCGAATCATCAAAAAGTTAGAAATTTCCACATTTCTTTCAGTTAACGAACCAAAACATTTGGCCGCCATATCGAAAATTACACTGGTAGTTATGACCAAACCACTGATTTGCCTGGAAACACCCCCTCCCTCCTGCTTGAGAACTTTAAAAACATCACGAGTGACCATATATCACGAAATGTACGAGCGATCATACGATTTTTTGCTTATAATATTCTCAACAAAATTATAAAAAAAAAAACTAGAAAACGCGACCGTCACGCTTTTATAGACGCACAACCCTGTAATGGCTTCCAAACTGCTCACATGTTTTGTTTCAACCAATCAATGACAACCTTGTGGCAGGTAAACCAGGCGTGATTTTTTTTAGGAAAACGTTATAAACTGATCAAGTTATTACATAAGAGCATGAAAAATCAGCTAAGCGATGATAAGTTGTTAATTTTTCGGTAATAGTTATCTCGAACAGACAGTTAATGCTGATCTGAACTTTTGGGTGGACCACGCTGTCCTTGAATGACGCTAAACGTGAGTTGACACCGCTGCGGGAATAAAGTCAATGTTGTTGTTGTTGTTGTTGTTGTTGTTGTTGTTGTTGTTATGGCTGCTTGCTTGCTTGTTCTGTTCCGTACTGGTTGGAAAAGACCACATTGAAAATCCTACGAAACTGTTTGATGTTGTTGTCTGTGGAGTTCTGCTGATACTGTGCGATATAGCTCGCGGTGCTCCCTTTCTTCTCCTATAGTTTCCATAGCAACTTCCCTGTTGCACTTTATAACCTTCATTTGCACTCTATAATCTATTTATGCCCTCATTATTGACCAGTCAAACACTTTAAGTTTTGTTGAGCATATTATAATAAGGGTTTGTATGGAATTTTGCAACTTTTGCAAGGCTCCCATTTGGACAATTTTCCGCTGGAAACTCTTAAACTTGGTTGGGGAGCTCTTCATTCATCAACATTTCAGTTGAAATGTTTAGATTTTCAGTCTAATCAATATAAGAAACTCGTCCCAGTCCTCTCACGTTTTTTTAGTGGGCTACATCTCGGAAACTAAGTCAGATATTTTGGAAATGGTAAGTGGCGTTTTCATTCTTTCACGGAATTCTGTGTGATACACCTAACATTTGTAAGTAAATTTTTAAGTTTTTGAATGGCTGTATCTTGTTCAATATTGGCCCCACTGACACGAAATTTGAGGATATTGTAATGCTCGGTGTGCTGTTTTAGAATATATGGGTCTGGTGTTGTTAATCCCATAATACATGGACTCGTACCCAGGCCTTCACGATATGAAATCCGGCAATAGTGCCAATTTAATTTCAGGTTATTTAAGTTTGAAAAATGTGTAAACTATGCAGTGGGAGGACTGATGACGTCATAAACTCAGACTAACATTACATTAAATATCTAAAATTGTTACGCTCATGTCGCGGAGTAGAATCTTACTGCAAAAAACAAACGTTTCTGATAAAATTGGTTGTGATATCTTTTTCAATCACATTTTATCAAAATTTGGTTGAATATATGACATCATAATTTGGTAATTTTCTTTACTATTTTTTGAAAGAATATATCTGAAACGAAAAGACTACTTGTTTGTGTTTAAAATGGCTTAAAGAGGAAAGATGCGAATTTCATCATAGTAGCACTTTAAAGAAGTAATAATAATATTGGAACAACTGAACGGGTCTTCACCAAGGAAATTAAATGTAAATAACATTTGCTTTTACCAGAATGAAAGTTCCAATCATGAGTCTCATTACACGTACGTGGATAACACAGAGAGAGATCAACGAGAAGCGCAAGAGAAGGAGAAACGACGGCTGGAGATTGAACGACGACTACGCGAAGCTAAAGAAAAATTGCGTAAAGCACGAGAGAGAGAGGAAAAAGAAGCAAGGAGACGCGAACAATATACACAACAGCGGCTGAGGAAAATGAAAGAAGGAGTTGCGAGAATGAGAGAAAAAAAAGAACAAAAACGTCTACAGCTGGAGGCAGAGCTTTGTCTACGTCGGGATGAATTGTTCAATTACACGTTTGGTAAAAAAAACCAGGCTTGATAATTTCCTGGGACTGCAAATTGAAGATGTAACTCAGCTTAGGATCGGAGTGTTCGGCCCCATGGGATCAGGAAAGAGCTGCTTCATCAACACATGTGAACGAACGGTGAGGCAAACAGAAAAAGGAACCGCTCCAGACAGCACCACAGGACAGGAGGGAACCATAACCCTCCAAGACTACCTGTCAGAGATGTTCTTCCGCTTGGTCGACACCAGGGGTTTCTTTCACTACAATGCTAACGAGACGACTGAGTTCGAGAACATCCTGACCGGAAAAATCCAGCCTGGCGATAATATCGTTCGTCCTAAGGATGGTGAAGCCAGCGCTGCACAGGTGATGTATCAGAAAACAGAATTTGGGCAGAGACTGCACGGCATCATCATTGTTGTAAGGGCTAACGACCCGCGACTGAATGAGGGAGCTCTGAGAGATTACTTGAAACCGGTCCGCGATATCCTACGAGAGACTGGTAAAGTTTTAATCATAATTTATCATCATTCATTCATTCATTCATTCATTCATTCATTCATTTATCATCATTTTTTCTATAATCATCGGTTGATTAGCTCATTCTCATTTTATGTACTTTCCATTCAGTTTAAAAATAACAACAACAACAAAAAATAACTACAGCAAATCCCCGCAAAGAAAGTTATTTCGAAATAGTGCGAGGGCTCGAAATAGCCGGGTCAGCAATAAATTTGAAAAATACTATGAAGTAATACACATCTGCTGCTTGGGAAAAACTGTGCCCTTGGTCTTAAGTACGGTCCTCGGTGCGCTGTTCAGTCCAAATCTGGCTTACGGGTGCGTTTGAAATTTCGGACACGAACAGTGTACTGTTTGCAAAAATTGTAGGGCTGATTTTAAATGCGCCACTGTGTAGGGGAGTATTACGTTTAATAAGGCTGGTTTTTAGCCACAAATATCCGTTATGTGACAAAAGTTGATATGTTAATGGAAAAGAAACGCACGGCTCGATATAATTCACGAAAAATCGAAAATGGTGCTCTGTTTGACTTTGCGTTGAATGTTTACATCTTTCGATGTTTTGCGATGTAACAAACCACTTGAAAATATGATTGATCATCGCAGTTATGCACACAACCTAAACAGTTGTGAAACTAAAAACTAAAAATAGTTCAGGCCTGAACGGGATTCGAACCCATGACCTCTGCGATACCAGTGCAGTGCACTACCAACTGAGCTATCAAGCCATCTAGGAGCTGGGCACTTTGTGAAATCGTAATATACCTGTAATCTTGTATCAGGAAGAGTTATGAACTTATTAATGTTAGGATTCTCTGAGTATAACGCGTAGCACCAGGGATTCAGATTGCCTTATTTCACGGCTATTCACCAGGCCATCACGGTTTAAAGATCCTTGTTATGCAAATCAGATCCGTACTAAAAGTCACCATGCGCTCTTCAAAAGTCCTCTTTTTAAGCGCGCAATACCTTAGTCCACTCCCTGAACTCTCCTTTCTTCCCGCCCCATATAGGGGCTAAACCCGGGCAGGTGAAAGTTATCCTGGACTCTTCTTCTTTCACCTGCCCGGGTTCGGGCCCTATATGGGGCGGGAAGAAAGGAGAGTTCAGGGAGTGGACTAGCAATACCTGGGACCAAGGATACGGGAGGGGCACACTAAAGGGTGGTTTGTAAATGAATGTGAGGGATTTGAGTCGAGCCGAGCCGAACTACCACGAGTTTGTAAAACAAAATTATTGAACGCAAATATATTTGAAAAAAGTCTCAGCAGCTGTAGTTTGTTGAAATTCGGAGCTGAGCCTTCTCTTCTCTTTTCTGTCGATTCTGGAATATTTTAATTTGTGCATTACGCTCGTACTCTTCTCCATTTTACATAAATTTGTGCATGAAAAAAATTGGACAAAAGGTGATCAAGCTCGGACGCAGATAGACTTTCAATTCTTTCATTTGTCATACTGTGAGTTTCCATGCAGCGGAGAAGAGTGTATCAGTATCAGTATCCGTCTTCCTATTTGGGTTTGCCCTTTTCTGCTTGCTTATAAAATCGTCTATGGCCTCCTGACTTTTGCTGATTCCTGTTTCAGGTTCTAAACGAGAGGTTTCCAGATCTTCAGAATAATAATATTGTCAAAATTCGCTTGGTGTATATTTATCTTCCTCGTCGATGTTGTACGAAGCTTTGCAAAATATCAGTATTTTAGGTAGTTTCTTTGCGAAAAATAAGAGTATTAATCTGCTTCCTTTTCGTAGTTTTAGTTGCAAATTCTGAATTTGCCGGCTTTCGGAAACAAAAAATACACAGCCGAAATGACCGTTTCCATGGAAACGGTCCGTATGACGAAATCCCGACAAAGAAACAATCAGCCAGAACGCTCGGAGTTACCTAAGGGCTACCTAGCCATATAATCGGATGGTTTTATTGTTATATCTTCACTAATATTCATGTTACCTTCCTGGTATTTATTGTTTTATTATTCTTATAATAGTAAGTGTTCAATGTTATGGTAATTATTTCTTGAATGGTATTTTTTGTTTCAATGGTTTGAAATCTGGCCTGGGTTGTTAGAAAGCCAGTTGGCACTAACCCATGATTTAAGGGTAAAAGAAGTAATAATTTTTTTGTATAAAAATATCTTCTTTCACTGCTTATGGTTGTGTTGTTAAAGATGAATCAAACTCAAACTCGCTGAAAGACAAACAACACAAACGGAAAAGTAACAAAACTGAAATCAAAATTTTCTCTAATCGTGGGCTAGTTTAATCAGGCTTTGAGTAACCCGGCCCTGGATATTTGAGACTGTGGTGACTTAATTATGTACCACTATTTGTACAATATTGGTTATCACAAGAGATATATAGAGAGACTGTTGCGAAGTTTAAATTTTATCATTCGAGTGAAATTAAGCCACCAAAAATCGCCTTAAGTCGCCTTAAGTCACAATGTTTTTTTGTGCCAATTTTCCCCAAGTCGCCTAACGTCGCCTTAAATCGCCCGAAGCTGCCTTACGGATCTAATATGCATAACAAAGATCATTACGTGGTGATGACCTGGCGACTAAGAAAGAATGAAAGAATGCAATCTGAATGCCTGGTACTACGCATTATACTCAGAGAATCAAAATTATCCCAGGCAGGCATGCGCAGGCAGGCAGGAAAGAGAACAGGGAAGATCCTGGGTGTTTAAGGGAAAGGGAAAGTAAGAGAAAAGCCTTTTTCTCACTTTGGCATGAGACACAGTTAACGTTTTACTCCTTTTTACGTTTCTCAAAGGAATTGCACCCATCACTGTTGTTACACACCGTGACACTCTAGATACTGACGAAGAGTGCAAAGATGTCCTTGAAGAGGCATCCGCCGCCACCGGAAGTTCTCTCAGGGACACTTTTTTCGTGACTAACTACACCAGAGATAACACGGAACGAAATCCGGATATAGAACAAATGGTATTCGACATCCTGCACCATGCGCTGAAGAACGCTGGACGAGCCGTGATGATCATGAAACTAAAAGAGAAGAACAACCAAGTAGATGAAATGATGAAAATTATGAAGGAAGTCACGGCCATTGAACAAGTGGCTCCTTACTCTTCAGACGGTAAGTTTAGTGTGTGTGCTACAAGGGACAGGATTTATGGATCTTATATTTTTTCTGAGTATTATTAAGGGTTTATAAGTAGCGTGTATATGAAATAATTCATATTTGTACTGCGGTTATAGATGAAAGTGAAGAGTGACCGTCGCAGTAAATTTTCCAATTTAAGCAATAAAGAAGAAGAAGAAGAAAAAAAACCGGGCTTCAATGGGATTCGAACCCGTGACTTTCTCGATACGGGTGCGATGCTCTACTAACTGAGCTATGAAGCCACACATTGGAAGCGAGGTCAATTTATTGAGTTCAGATCTTCCCGTGCAGTGAAATGATGTGACGTGTATATGAAATAATTCATATTTGTACTGCGGTTATAGATGAAAGTGAAGAGTGATCGTCGCAGTAAATTTTCCAACTTAAGCAATTGGAAAGAAGAAGCCTTATTTCATAATCGTACCTATAACAAATTTCGGAATTAAAAATGTCTTTTGAGAACTTCTTTTGAGCGAAAACGTCTGAAGTGCTTTTCCTCAGTTTTTGAAAACTGTAGAAAATATTGCTAAGGAAGCCATTAAAGCGCGCGTAATTGACGCAAAAAACACGTGGGTGTCCAATTAAAGGCGTCCGATTACAAAAAGTTCAAATCGGACACCTGTAAAATTGTACTGTAAATGGACAAATGTTTGGCTACTTTAAGAAACGCGAATACCCTCTAGCGTCTTTTTTCATCCTAAAACGAACATTTTTGAAAGCTTATCAGTGAAATAAACTTCCATGGCTACCTTTTTCCTACACTAGACCTAAACCTAACCCTAAGCCTAACCCTAACCCTAACCCTAAGCCTAAGCCTAACCCTAAGCCTAACCCTAACCCTAATTAAGCCTAAGCCTAAACCTAACCCTAACCCTAACCTTAGGTAATGATAACCGTAGCGTTACCCTTACCCTAATTTTAACTCTCAAAAGTAGCGCCAAACCTAAAATGTAAGGGGAGCTTTCCTCCGTTTCCGTTTTCAAGACACTTTTTGCATTAAAATTCGAAAATTGGGTTGTATTGTATGCTTTGCTAACCTCAAAAGGTCATAGGGATCGATACCATCGATAATCCCACGAAAAGAGCTAAATTTCCTTTCGTTTAATGAAATAAAGTGGAATTTTAAGCTTATTACGCAATACTCAGTGGGGGGGGGGGGGGGGGAGCAGTGTGGCAATCACGTGATAATCATAGATAATAAGAGAGTTTTGTTTTACTGAAGATAATATATGAAAAATTTGGCATGGCATCTGCCATTTGTTCTGTAATAGAGACCAGTGCATGTATGGCCCAGAGGCCCTATAAACTCTGAATATGTCCACTTTAATTAAGGTGGTCTTACACTCTGACATTTAATTTTTTCCCCAAAAAACCATTTCTTCGGAACATGAAGATTCACCATCCCTGACCAATTTTTAATCGTATTTTGGAACGATTTTGCTGTAATTACACCTTGATTTATGTTTAAATTAAGAAATTCGCACACTTGTAGCTATATTTCAAAATAGCAACACCCATAGCAACCATTGTTTACAGTCTAAAAGTACTCACAAAATGGATTCAATTTAGTACATTTTAATAATACTTTACATAAAAACTTAAGAGATGTGTACTTATGCGAACTTTGCATCATGGTCCTGAGCATTGTTTCCTGTGCCATCTTGTACGATCCTTTTACTTGGTTAACATTTCTATGACTGGTGTGTATTCGGGTATTCAATGAAATATTTATGTAAAACCTTTCGACATACCCCCTCCCATTTCCTTTAACCTCCCCCCCCCCGTTCACAGGGCCAATTTGGACTCTCAGAGACCGAAGGAAAACTTTAAAGCCATAATTATAAAAATGACCAAATACACCGATCACCAATATTTCGCGCACGATATCTTTACAGGGTTTTAACCGAATGTTGTCATATTTTCAACATTGGTAAAGGACACAATTATCTAGGGGGCAAACCTCCAAAATTTGCAAATTTATGAAATTCTATCCCTGTTATTCAGTTAATATAGTTAATATAATGATAATAGATTTATATAGCGCTAAAACTATAAACGAATATTCAAAAGCGCTTTACATTCAGTTAAATTAATGAATAAATGATAAAAAAATTATGTCAAGCTATGGTAAAATCTAAAAAAAACACAAAAAATTCAATTCGAAAATTCCAAACTAAA
>JAHPZR010030211.1:0-11156 GCA_019787425.1 Platygyra sinensis | reverse complement strand
TCATATCCAACGTGCGCTCATGGAATAATTGTTAAATATTATTATAAATGTATAAAAAATCCAAGTAAAACAATTAGTGTAAAATGTGGATGGTGGATAACTCCATATTAAGCAAACACAAAAGCACTGTGGTTACCTAAATAATTATCAGGGTGGAGGCTTATTAAGAGAAATTATTTGAATTATAAGAAAATTTCTGGTATGAGAATTTTTCAGGAGTTTTACGTACAGTGTGTAGTGTCTTAAAGCCAATTCAATATTCAACCCTTTAAGGTTATCTCCTCTTACTGTACATACATGTAGAGTCCGAGGTCATTCGGTAGACATTTCATATACTACAAAACCACAGTATGACCCAAATTTAATGAGCTTGTTCAACTTGTGAATATCAAAATGTTTCATAGATTTCATAATAAATGGAGTGCATATCTTCTTAACAGTGAGATACACTACAGGTATAATGAATGAGTGATACATGTATCCTGTACTTACTTCCAAGGTAGGCTGACTTCAGCTCACGTGTTGCCTTCCCAGCTTCAGTTTCACTGTTAACAGGAAAAAGAAACATTAAAATGTGCAATCTAACAAGAAAGCAATGCTAAAAATAGATCTACTAAATTACAAAAACAGCCGCAAGTAAAAGGTAAAGGCTGCATTTTGAGCCCAGTGGCCCATCAGTTTGGCAAAAATCCTGGTGTCTGTTCTGCGAGGTGACAAGAAATATTTATTAACCCCCTTAGATGTGAAGCTACAGGTAGTTCATCGCATGGCTACCCCAAACAAAAACTATGATGGTACTCATTTATGCACCTGGATGGAGAGAGGCAGTGACAGTGAATGTAAATTGTTTACCCCAAGAACAAACACAAAGACCTCAGCCAGGGCTCAAATCTAGAAAACTTGATCCAGAATTTATGGAACTAAATTGTAAGCATTAAGCTGCCAACTAAGCCTCTAACAGACAGCTGAGAACCATAAACCAATACATGATTGTATAATATATATTACATATTAATTATCATGTTTAGAAATACATCCTGTCTTGATCTACCACAAATTCTCATTTTTTTTATTTTTTGTAATTGTAAAAGAATTAATTTGAGCATTTATGTTTGAAGTTACAGATGTAATATACAAACTTCCAGAAAAAGTTTCCTATTTATAAAGAAAGCAATATTTTAGCCATTTGCTCGTGTTCAAACCGTGTGTGCAAAGTCTTACAAGTCAAGGCAATAAAGCTCAACTATGCTTTCCGATCTAATCACCAGTTATAAATTACAATTTTGTGATCATATGATATTCAAAATTTCTTGTTTACCTCATTTTCTTCTCTCCCATTCTGGTGTAGTCCCCATAACATCCACTCTCCAGTTGCCATGCAACAGCATTAGAGAGCCCACCCCCGTTAACAGCTCATGGTATCCTAACAAGCCGCAACTAAAGCTAAGCTTCATGATCAGCATGAGGCCCTCTGGGTCACCTCCACCTTGGAATTGAGCCCAAGCATTGTGGAAGTATGCTAAGGTGCAAATGTGCTGTAGGTGTGTTGCTAACTTGTCTCTAGAGGCTTCCAGTCTTGACAGCAGCTTGTCATGACAGCCTTGTTAGTAACCAGTTAAAAGAAATCGAACCAAAAAGATTTAATGTGATTAGACAACAAAATCCTGAACACCAAGATCAGAGGAACATACATGTATACTTGGTATGTATTGTTTGCCACCCTTTGCACCAGTGGGCACTAGGGCACTACAGGGATGAGTGAGTAATGTATTATTAATACCACTGGACAGCTTTGTGGATTTGGTTTGTGCAGGGAACTTAGGGGTTGAGGAAGCAAGTATGCAACTGATTAATATGTTTCAATAATCTATTTAAATAAGAGCAACAGATGAAAGATAAAAATAGTCAAACAAGCTCCAAAACTGAAACTTTCAGGTTTTATTTTTTGTTGTAAGACATTCTTGATGTTGTTGTTGTTGTTGTTGTTGTTGTAAAGAATTTAAACATGTAATTTCACTTGCATTATGTCAAAATTTTTAAAAAATCATGCAAGCCTAAAGGTTCCATAAATTATCAGTCAGAATCTTTTTCGAAACATGTGCAAAATTACATGTTTTTCCTAATTTCCTCAGTCACCACTTGAATACCCATGCTAATAGATCACTTTTATGTCTAAAGGGTTGTTATACAGATACCCTGTATGTTGTATATGATTCAAATGGTGACAGTCATACATAATTATTTATACTCTGTACACACTACAATTTATGTATGATGACTCATAAGAATTCCCCTCCCAATCAACACCTCAAGCCTTAAAAATAATAATCTGGAGTTCAGTGACCTAGGTAGACAGAGTTAAGAGATTCAAAGCAAACATACCCGCTGCCTCGCCTAAGATGAAAAACAGTGACTGGTAATAAAGGACATTATTCGGGGCTCCCTTTGACATCATAGTCACCCTACACTCATCAGAAATAGTACATGTTTCACTCTGACTGCTCCGGCTCCCCGCAACTTCCCTGACACAGTGCGAGTATCTTTCTTGGTCGTCTGGTTTGCTTTCTTGTCTCTCAGAAACACCCAGTAATTCTAAGAATCTGTAGTCTTTGTAGTACTTCCATGGAGAATTCAGAGCAGGATAAAACAAAGGATCATTTTCTTGCACCAGGGGAATAATCTTTTTCACAACTTCAGAGACTCGATGGAGAAGTTCTGTCATGTTGTTGTAAGTTTTCAGACTCAGCTTGATGTTTCCATTCTCTGTCTCTTGAATAATCCTGCTAATGTATCCTGCAGATATATGCAAGGAAAATTTAAGAAACATACCATAACCCCATAATGATAAAAAAAAAAAATTATTAAACAAAGAAAAATAGAAGGGGTTTCACACAGTCGTGCATGTAAGAGTGATCGATACAAATACATGCAAAGGGAATACAAATTAAGATACAAACCACAGATACTCAAGCTCCATGCTTGAAATGATCATCAGACTGTTATTAACTAAGGTGGCCCAAGACAGTTTCCAGCATTTAGATTTTGAAGGATTATTGTAGCCACTCTTTAGCACTTGATGCAGCTACAGTTATGATATAAAAAAACTGCCCAACTATTGGTGAACACATTGTTATCATTTCTGCAACACGATAGTTTACCATAGCAACACAGGGCATCTGACAGGATGCGGTGGTGCAGATCCGCATAATTCGCCTACTTCCGCATCCTCCGCATCCTTGGGGCATTTTTCCGCACAAAACAAGAAAATTGCCACATACATGTATAAGCGAGAAAGCAACTGCTTGTCACCCTCAGAAGCAAAAATAGCAAAGAGATTGATCGTTTTGAAGAAGTTATTCACCCAAAACAGCGACCAAAACACGCCTTTTTGTTCGTAAACAATTTTAAGCCTCCAGGCGTTCCATGCATTTTCTGGTGATGAGCCTGGGTTCTAGTTTTCCTCGTCCGATTCAATGCCTGGTTACTAAGCTTCGCAGAAAAAACTATGGAAAAACTGCGTTAAACGAAGAAATACATGTCCACGAATGGCAGCAAAAGGTCAAACATGTCATGAAGGAGTTAAATACTCGGAAAGACATTAACGTGTATTTTATACGTTTTAAAAAGCCAACGGAACAACTGTATTAATTTTAGAAATTTCTGCATAATCTGGCGTCTTTTCCGCATAATCATCACTTTCTTCCGCATAATATTGCCGAAAATTTCCGCATAATTTTCCATTTTTTCCGCACCCTATCAGATGGCTTGGCCAACAGTATGACCTGCTAATAGCACCCTTCATTAAAGCTCTAGGGCCTTACAATTCCAAAACCGAATGGCAAAATTTTCGTATATTATCAACATTTAATAAGGTTACTTCAAACCTTCACAGGTGTCCTTCAGAAAAAAATTTGTAAGTGCACTGTTTTCAAGGAAACCCCCACAAACTATATATCAAAAGAAAGGTTATAAAATGTAAAATTCGATAGAATTATGTTTTGTTTTGGTTTTTGCTTTCCAAAGGCAGCAGAGGCCGTCAATTCCAAAATGACCGACTGACGTTCCAGCGAATTAATTGGGTATCAAATGCGATTGTTCATGCAAAATAACTGTGCAGTGTTAATCACAAAACATCAATCTCCAAAAATGTGTCAGCATTTTCTCTTATTTCTATTGGTTGTCTTTTTAAGATCTGTCAAGTTTGACTATCGAAAAATTCGTGCAACCTGTTGTGTTAAAGGCCACCACAAGGAAAGTACTTCAAATAAGGGAAATCGCCAACACCTTTTTGTTCTAGATCTATCAGGGAATGTTCTGACCAAATTTCACGGAAAACCATCAAATCTACATACTCTGTTAATTTGTTTAAGGAGAAGGGATTCTCTTGAAAAATGAGTGCGAGTTTTATACCCATATCATGCCTTCACAGAGGAATGTGTCAACTTGAAAAGCCACAAGCCAATGAAAGAACAGAACCCCTAGCATTCACAGTATACAAACTTGAGCTTCATGGGAAAGCGATAGTGTCGCAGTCACGTTCCAGGCGCATACGTCAGTGCCATGGTCTTTTTTGGTCCTGGCTTTGTTTTGCTCAAGCCGACGAAAGGATTTGGTTTCGAAACCGTGACCACAGTTGCGTGTAAACAAAAAATGCTAATACGTTGAAATAGGATCTCCCAGATGAAGTCATTTGCTGCGAAAAGGTAGCTGAGGAGACAATGACTAAACGGATTATGACACCTTGGTGGTTTATTAACTTTTACTAAAAAGTCTCTTTTTCTCAATAACTCATGTGCGTTTTAATATCTTACTTACATTTTTTGGGAAAATGATACCTTAACTGACAAACTTTCATTTTCTTGACAGAAAAAAAATTGGCCAATGCAGCCCCGCAAAGGTTTGAAGTAACCTTGAGTATGATAAGGTGCAGTTTAAAAAATTCTGTAAACAGAATTCAGAGCCACCTAAATTTGAGGAAATTTAAGTTGGCTCTGAACACTACCTTCAAACCATCAAAATCTAATTGCTGGAAACTGTTTTGAGCCACTTTAAGAGCCTACAATGTACCATAAACAGACCTATCCCTTACAGTGAAGCTGCCATTTGACATTCAAGTTGCACAGTTTAAATTAAACTTTGAAGTCAATATAAACTCTAGTAAATACTGTATCATAAAATAAATGTATCTTTAGTTGTCAGATGTTTTGATATCTACATATACAGAGCTGTAGTATCGTATATTTTTACGAGTTGCGCCATATTTTGACGAGCCTGTTGGGTAAGTCAAAATGCAAATAATAAGGAAAATTATACAGCGGTACTACGTGTACATTGTACATATCAAAACATCCAGTGAGAGATTTATTATTCAACTGCTGTTACTAGTCAATAACTTTTACATAGACGATTAACCAATGCAAGTTTCTCTCTTTACCTTTAAATGACAAGAAAAGTCATTGTAAGTAAATTAAATTGAGTTTTCTTAGGGTAATTCTTCTGAAATAAAAGTGACAATAGATTTTCATTCATTGCAAACTTTGTCTACTGAATATTTATCATGTGAGAACTTCAATTTTGACATTTAAAAACGGGGTGCCCATGCTCATTAAGGAGCACTGAGGCATTGAAAATGCCCAATTTTGGCATTATTTATGATTAGAAGAACGCATCCCCAGTAATAATTGTAAAATCTTTGTGACCGAGTCTCATGGGAACACGCATTAAACCACAGTTGAATAATAAATCTCTCACTGGATGTTTTGATATGTACAATGTACACGTAGTACCGCTGTATAATTTTCCTTATTATTTGCATTTTGACTTACCCAACAGGCTCGTCAAAATATGGCGCAACTCGTAAAAATATACGATACTACAGCTCTGTATATGTAGATATCAAAACATCTGACAACTAAAGATACATTTATTTTATGATACAGTATTTACTAGAGTTTATATTGACTTCAAAGTTTAATTTAAACTGTGCAACTTGAATGTCAAATGGCAGCTTCACTGTAAGGGATAGGTCTGTTTATGGTACATTGTAGGCTCTTAAAGTGGCTCAAAACAGTTTCCAGCAATTAGATTTTGATGGTTTGAAGGTAGTGTTCAGAGCCAACTTAAATTTCCTCAAATTTAGGTGGCTCTGAATTCTGTTTACAGAATTTTTTAAACTGCACCTTATCATACTCAAGGTTACTTCAAACCTTTGCGGGGCTGCATTGGCCAATTTTTTTTTCTGTCAAGAAAATGAAAGTTTGTCAGTTAAGGTATCATTTTCCCAAAAAATGTAAGTAAGATATTAAAACGCACATGAGTTATTGAGAAAAAGAGACTTTTTAGTAAAAGTTAATAAACCACCAAGGTGTCATAATCCGTTTAGTCATTGTCTCCTCAGCTACCTTTTCGCAGCAAATGACTTCATCTGGGAGATCCTATTTCAACGTATTAGCATTTTTTGTTTACACTCAACTGTGGTCACGCTTTCAAAACCAAATCCTTTCGTCAGCTTGAAACACTCCAGAACGGAGAAAAGTCCTTGGATAAAAAGCAAAACAAAGCCAGGACCAAAAAAGACCATGGTACTGATGTAATTGCGCCTGGAACGTGACTGCGACACTATCGCTTTCCCGCGAAGCTCAAGTTTGTATACTGTGAACGCTAGGGTTCTGTTATTTCATTGGCTCACAGCTTTTCAAGTTGACACATTCCTCTGTGAAAGCATGATATGCGTATAAATCTTTAGAAGGCAAAAAACTTGTACTCATTTTTCGAGAGAATCCCTTCTCCTTAAACGAATTAATTGGGTATGTAGATTTGACGGTTTTCCATGAAATTTGGTCAGAACATTCCCTGATGGATATAGAACAAAAATGTGTCGGCGCTTTCCCTTATTTTAATTACTTTCCTCGTGGCGGCCTTTAGCGCAACAGGTTACATGAATTTTTTGATAGTCGAACTTGACAGATCTATAAAAAGACAACCAATAGATATAAGAGAAAATACTGACACATTTTTGGAGATTGTTGCTTTGTGATTAACACTGCACAGTTATTTTGCATGAACAATCGCATTTGATACCCAATTAATTCGCTGGAATGTCAGTCGGTCATTTTGGAGTTGACGGCCTCTGCTGCCTTTGGAAAGCAAAACCCAAAACAAAACATAATTTTATCGAATTTTACATTTTATAACTTTTCTTTTGATATATAGTTTGTGGGGGTTTCCTTGAAAACAGTGCGCGTACGAATTTTTTTCTGAAGGACACCCACGATGGTTTGCAGTAACCTTAATTAAATGTTGATAATATAACGAAAATTTTGCCATTCGGTTTTGGAATTGTAAGGCCCTAGAGCTTTAATGAAGGGTGCTATTAGCAGGTCATACTGTTGCCAAGCCATCTGATAGGGTGCGGAAAAAAATGGAAAATTATGCGGAAATTTTTGGCAATATTATGCGGAAGAAAGTGATGATTATGCGGAAAAGACGCCAGATTATGCAGAAATTTCTAAAATTAATACAGTTGTTCCGTTGGCTTTTTAAAACGTATAAAATACACGTTAATGTCTTTCCGAGTATTTAACTCCTTCATGACATGTTTGACCTTTTGCTGCCATTCGTGGACATGTATTTCTTCGTTTAACGCAGTTTTTCCATAGTTTTTTCTGCGAAGCTTAGTAACCAGGCATTGAATCGGACGAGGAAAACTAGAACCCAGGCTCATCACCAGAAAATGCATGGAACGCCTGGAGGCTTAAAATTGTTTACGAACAAAAAGGCGTGTTTTGGTCGCTGTTTTGGGTGAATAACTTCTTCAAAACGATCAATCTCTTTGCTATTTTTGCTTCTGAGGGTGACAAGCAGTTGCTTTCTCGCTTATACATGTATGTGGCAATTTTCTTGTTTTGTGCGGAAAAATGCCCCAAGGATGCGGAGGATGCGGAAGTAGGCGAATTATGCGGATCTGCACCACCGCATCCTGTCAGATGCCCTGTGTTGCTATGGTAAACTATCGTGTTGCAGAAATGATAACAATGTGTTCACCAATAGTTGGGCAGTTTTTTTATATCATAACTGTAGCTGCATCAAGTGCTAAAGAGTGGCTACAATAATCCTTCAAAATCTAAATGCTGGAAACTGTCTTGGGCCACCTTAGTTAATAACAGTCTGATGATCATTTCAAGCATGGAGCTTGAGTATCTGTGGTTTGTATCTTAATTTGTATTCCCTTTGCATGTATTTGTATCGATCACTCTTACATGCACGACTGTGTGAAACCCCTTCTATTTTTCTTTGTTTAATAATTTTTTTTTTTTATCATTATGGGGTTATGGTATGTTTCTTAAATTTTCCTTGCATATATCTGCAGGATACATTAGCAGGATTATTCAAGAGACAGAGAATGGAAACATCAAGCTGAGTCTGAAAACTTACAACAACATGACAGAACTTCTCCATCGAGTCTCTGAAGTTGTGAAAAAGATTATTCCCCTGGTGCAAGAAAATGATCCTTTGTTTTATCCTGCTCTGAATTCTCCATGGAAGTACTACAAAGACTACAGATTCTTAGAATTACTGGGTGTTTCTGAGAGACAAGAAAGCAAACCAGACGACCAAGAAAGATACTCGCACTGTGTCAGGGAAGTTGCGGGGAGCCGGAGCAGTCAGAGTGAAACATGTACTATTTCTGATGAGTGTAGGGTGACTATGATGTCAAAGGGAGCCCCGAATAATGTCCTTTATTACCAGTCACTGTTTTTCATCTTAGGCGAGGCAGCGGGTATGTTTGCTTTGAATCTCTTAACTCTGTCTACCTAGGTCACTGAACTCCAGATTATTATTTTTAAGGCTTGAGGTGTTGATTGGGAGGGGAATTCTTATGAGTCATCATACATAAATTGTAGTGTGTACAGAGTATAAATAATTATGTATGACTGTCACCATTTGAATCATATACAACATACAGGGTATCTGTATAACAACCCTTTAGACATAAAAGTGATCTATTAGCATGGGTATTCAAGTGGTGACTGAGGAAATTAGGAAAAACATGTAATTTTGCACATGTTTCGAAAAAGATTCTGACTGATAATTTATGGAACCTTTAGGCTTGCATGATTTTTTAAAAATTTTGACATAATGCAAGTGAAATTACATGTTTAAATTCTTTACAACAACAACAACAACAACAACAACATCAAGAATGTCTTACAACAAAAAATAAAACCTGAAAGTTTCAGTTTTGGAGCTTGTTTGACTATTTTTATCTTTCATCTGTTGCTCTTATTTAAATAGATTATTGAAACATATTAATCAGTTGCATACTTGCTCCTCAACCCCTAAGTTCCCTGCACAAACCAAATCCACAAAGCTGTCCAGTGGTATTAATAATACATTACTCACTCATCCCTGTAGTGCCCTAGTGCCCACTGGTGCAAAGGGTGGCAAACAATACATACCAAGTATACATGTATGTTCCTCTGATCTTGGTGTTCAGGATTTTGTTGTCTAATCACATTAAATCTTTTTGGTTCGATTTCTTTTAACTGGTTACTAACAAGGCTGTCATGACAAGCTGCTGTCAAGACTGGAAGCCTCTAGAGACAAGTTAGCAACACACCTACAGCACATTTGCACCTTAGCATACTTCCACAATGCTTGGGCTCAATTCCAAGGTGGAGGTGACCCAGAGGGCCTCATGCTGATCATGAAGCTTAGCTTTAGTTGCGGCTTGTTAGGATACCATGAGCTGTTAACGGGGGGTGGGCTCTCTAATGCTGTTGCATGGCAACTGGAGAGTGGATGTTATGGGGACTACACCAGAATGGGAGAGAAGAAAATGAGGTAAACAAGAAATTTTGAATATCATATGATCACAAAATTGTAATTTATAACTGGTGATTAGATCGGAAAGCATAGTTGAGCTTTATTGCCTTGACTTGTAAGACTTTGCACACACGGTTTGAACACGAGCAAATGGCTAAAATATTGCTTTCTTTATAAATAGGAAACTTTTTCTGGAAGTTTGTATATTACATCTGTAACTTCAAACATAAATGCTCAAATTAATTCTTTTACAATTACAAAAAATAAAAAAAATGAGAATTTGTGGTAGATCAAGACAGGATGTATTTCTAAACATGATAATTAATATGTAATATATATTATACAATCATGTATTGGTTTATGGTTCTCAGCTGTCTGTTAGAGGCTTAGTTGGCAGCTTAATGCTTACAATTTAGTTCCATAAATTCTGGATCAAGTTTTCTAGATTTGAGCCCTGGCTGAGGTCTTTGTGTTTGTTCTTGGGGTAAACAATTTACATTCACTGTCACTGCCTCTCTCCATCCAGGTGCATAAATGAGTACCATCATAGTTTTTGTTTGGGGTAGCCATGCGATGAACTACCTGTAGCTTCACATCTAAGGGGGTTAATAAATATTTCTTGTCACCTCGCAGAACAGACACCAGGATTTTTGCCAAACTGATGGGCCACTGGGCTCAAAATGCAGCCTTTACCTTTTACTTGCGGCTGTTTTTGTAATTTAGTAGATCTATTTTTAGCATTGCTTTCTTGTTAGATTGCACATTTTAATGTTTCTTTTTCCTGTTAACAGTGAAACTGAAGCTGGGAAGGCAACACGTGAGCTGAAGTCAGCCTACCTTGGAAGTAAGTACAGGATACATGTATCACTCATTCATTATACCTGTAGTGTATCTCACTGTTAAGAAGATATGCACTCCATTTATTATGAAATCTATGAAACATTTTGATATTCACAAGTTGAACAAGCTCATTAAATTTGGGTCATACTGTGGTTTTGTAGTATATGAAATGTCTACCGAATGACCTCGGACTCTACATGTATGTACAGTAAGAGGAGATAACCTTAAAGGGTTGAATATTGAATTGGCTTTAAGACACTACACACTGTACGTAAAACTCCTGAAAAATTCTCATACCAGAAATTTTCTTATAATTCAAATAATTTCTCTTAATAAGCCTCCACCCTGATAATTATTTAGGTAACCACAGTGCTTTTGTGTTTGCTTAATATGGAGTTATCCACCATCCACATTTTACACTAATTGTTTTACTTGGATTTTTTATACATTTATAATAATATTTAACAATTATTCCATGAGCGCACGTTGGA
>JAHPZR010030208.1:0-29986 GCA_019787425.1 Platygyra sinensis | reverse complement strand
AATGTGACCTTTCACGCGAAAACGTACACTAACGGTTTTCCGTTAAACGGCCGAGACGAACGGCTATCGAACGGTCTACGAACGGTTAACCAAGCCGTTTGAAACGGTTTTATCGAACGGCTAAACGGTTTGTTAAGTATTCCGAACGGGCAACCAAACCGTTCGAACGGTTCATGAAATTTCTCGAACGGTTTGCCAAAACGTTCGAACGGTTCATGAAATTTCTCGAACGGTTTGCCAAAACGTTCGAACGGTTCATGAAATTTCTCGAACGGTTGCCAAAACGTTCGAACGGCTTATGAAATTTTCCGAACGGTTTGTCAAAACGTTCGAACGGTTTATGAAATCCACCGAACGGTTTGTCAAAACGTTCGAACGGTTTTTGAAATTTCCGATCGAAATCATTTTACATTACTAGTAGTTTCCATTGGAAAGTGAAGTGCTGCGAGTGAATTTATGTGGAAGATGTTTTTGTCATTTAGGAAGCATTGTAGAGGGATAGTCAACATGAGCTACTAGATCATAGAGTATTTTGCCAAAGGCTAATGGGCTTAAAAACTTTTCTGTTCTAAAAACGTACTGAGGTCAACACGATAAACTGTTCACTCATGCGAAAACCTTCAATCGAGTATTCACATATCGTTGACCGCGACCACATCACGTCACGATTAATTTATGACAACAATGTATTTTGTACCATGCTGTTTTCAATTGATGTTCACTGAGACGCTCCTCCGTTAAACTGCCAAACTGCTTGTTAGATGTTTAAATGCTCCTTGAAAATCATTTTACGTTAACTCGCCGTTCGAACGACTTGCGTTTTTAATGCCGTTGTGACATTCTCAAAACTCATCCGCAGTCACGCTGTTACTCCACGCTGATTGGATGATGCTAAAGAATGCATCCAATCAGGGTGAGCAAACAGCGTGACACATCCTTAGCACACGAATTCCCGGCCGCAGATGCTGGTCGCTTCGAGCATTTCTCGAAAATTATTTGGTGTTTAGCACTTGGATTTTACATGGATCTTCGATTGAATGCTACGAGAAGAAGCATCAACCTTTCAGTTTATCTGGTGTTCGATTTGGAAGCCGGGCGATTCAAATTTATCGGTGAAAATCTGCTTGGTGCTGGAGCGGTCAAAAATGATCTTTCCACCCTTGACTCCTTCTCATAACGTGTAGTAACAGCCAATGCAAAATCCACAAAATCGCTCAAATTTGCCATTTTGAGCCCCAAAAGTTTTGTAACGAGTAAACAGTTTAAGTGGAAAGCATAATAATTTCAAATTCAAGTTGCTATTTTAACACGTGAACTTTATGTTTTTACAAGGAAAGAGCTGTGTTTCGGCACGTGTCGCAGGTCGTTTATAATTACGAAATGTTTATTGTTTGAATTTGTTTTAATAGCATTCTTATTAGTTAAGATCGATCCTCTTCGAAAAAATTATATCTCCGGTTGTTTTTGAGCCCAGATCATTCATTCAAACAGTAAAATGCTCTTTGCTTGATGGAAAAATTGTTTATCAAAGTTTCTGTGGTGCGCCGCTCACGTAAAGTTATAAAAGTTCTGTGTTTCGCACGCGTCGGCAAGTCACTTGCGAGATGTTTAATTGTAAAGCGTTCCGAAACCTTGTGGAAAAAAATAGGATTTTGAACTTCTTGCTCAGTAGCTCTATATTCTGTAGTTGCTCCACGTGCAGTTTGATTACAGCAATTTGATTTTGTTTTAGGCAGCTAGACCATTAACATGCAATCACACACGGACGTCGTTGATCTTGCGAAATTTGCATAAGTTTTGACAGGTCTGTAACGCAACACTCATGGGATTTGATCACGTGCAGAAAAGAGCGTGTTGTCTTGACAACAATGCTAAAACCCATTGGAAAAAAGCTCTCAATAATTCTAGTGAAAAGTTTCATCATGGCGGATTGCGAGCTACTTGATGATGTGCTTGAAAACGAGGAAATACTATCGAAAGTAGAAATCTTTCTTCACAACGGCTGCGGGTGCTCTCATGGTGCAAAAGGCGGCCAATGTTCCCAGCAATTTTCGAAGGAAGCTGTGCTCTTCAATGTAAACAACTGCCTTGAGCTCTCACATGGCGAACTCGATCTTGTCATACTGGCAAACATACAAGCGTCTACTTACTTTGAAACCACCGGCGGAAAAAGGAAGCGAAGTCCACGTTGTAGTTTCCTCTACCTTAACCGTCCTGTCTGCAAAGATATGTTTTTACATCTGTACGGCATTAGCTACTCGCGGTTTCGCCAATTAAAAGATCACTATGAAGAAAACGGTCTTTCTCCAAGAGTTCATGGAAATCACAAGAGACTTCCACACAACACATTACCACAAGCTGTAACCGAGGACGTCAAGAACTTTCTAATGAATTACGTTGACGAAAACGCAATTTTGCTTCCTGGCAGAATCCCAGGTTACAAAAACGATGATATTCGCCTGCTTTCGTCGTGCGAGACTAAAATGAATGTATGGCGTGGATATAAAAAAGTATGCGAAGAAACAGGGAAACAGGCTGTTGGCTACACTGCATTCACAAAATTGTGGCAGCAATTTCATCCTGACGTTGTCATCGCCAAACCCATGACTGACCTATGTTTTACTTGCCAACAAAAACACAACGAAACTTCTTCGCTCTGCAAACCTTCCCGACAGGGAGAAATCTGAGTTCGTCCTGGCTCAGCAAGAGCATCTAGACCGTGTCCAAACAGACAGAGATCTCTACAAGAACGCTTGTGCGGAGTCAAAAAGTAACTTTGAGAGCTTCGAAGGGACAATCGATCTGGATGAACGGCATGAAGCTTGCCAGGTGGATACAACTGTCCACTATTCATTTGACTTCGCCCAGCAAGTACATATTCCTAGTAACCCGCTGCAGCCAGGACCGATTTATTTTAAAACCCCACGCAAATGTGGAATCTTTGGCATTATGTGCGAAGCAGGCCCTCGGCAAGTCAACTATCTCATTGACGAGGCAAGTGACGTTGGAAAAGGGGCAAACACAACGATTAGTTATGTCCATCATTACTTTGAGAACCATGGACTAGGAGAAACCCACGTCCATCTTCATGCTGACAACTGCTCTGGGCAGAATAAAAATAACTATTTCCTTTGGTACTTGGCTTGGAGAGTAATAAATGAACTTCATGAGTCAATCAGATATTCTTTTCTGATTGCTGGACATACAAAGTTTGGACCTGACCGATGTTTTGGAATAATCAAGAGATCTTACAAAGTAAGCCACGTTTCTTCTCTTTATGAGTTTGCCCAGATGGTCGAGTCCTCCAGCGCGGCCGGAGTAAACAAAGTCCAGCTCGTTGGGACGCATGATGGAAAAGCTATCGTGCCAGTCTACAATTGGTCAGCTTTCCTGGAGCAGTACTTTGTAAAGCTTCCTGGCATTAAAAAGTTCCACCAATTCAGATTTTCCAAAGAGGAACCCGGCAAACTTTATTTCAAAGAGTACAGCACTTCGCCAGAGCGATCTGTTCTTTTGCTGAAAAACCATAGCGTTCTACCGCCCGCAGTGCTTCCAGAAAAGCTCAAGCCCGAAGGCTTATCTCAAGAACGAAAGCAGTACCTGTACCGCGAAATTCGTCAGTTCTGCAAACCAGGAACTGAAGATCTGGTTGCACCCGCACCGTGAAATCCTGCTTTGCTGTTAACTGGCTTGACTGAAGAAAACAAAAACAGCCCACCCAGCATAGCACTACGCAGGGAAAAATCCTGTAAGTCGAGCATTCGACATTGCATTACAGGTATTACAAAACGGCTCCTTTAGGAGCCACCACTTCTAATAAAAGTTATGACCAACGAATGAATTTAAAAGTACATGCTATATAATAGTCCGATTGTTTAATTTTTTAGATGCTTCATTGCAAAATTTCGATTTTGGATTTTAGAAAAAAAAGTTTCGTTGAGCCGATCAACTTGTTTCCAATAATTTGTTTCTCTGAAAACCAAAAAAAAACCAAACTCTGCCAAGCAGAAGTAAAATTATCACTCTACTTCGCGGCGCTTTCGAAACAAAAAGCCGACGCATGAGGAAACACAAAACTTTGTCTCTCTAGACTAATTTTTTTTTTTGTAAGCGGTGCAAGAAAATAACTTCAACAAAATGCTCTTCTTTAAATGAATATCCTTTGACCGGTCCAATCACCAAACTGTGCCAAGCAAAAGTAAAATTATCATTTTTTTTTCACTGTACTTTGCGGCGCTTTTTAAAACAAAAAGCCGACGCATGCCGAAACACAAAACTTTGTCTCCCTAAACTTTTTTTTTTGCAAGCGGCACAAAAAAATAACTTCAGTAAAATACTCTTCTTTAAATGAAGACCATTTGACCTGTCCAATCACCAAACTGTGCCAAGCAAAAGTAAAATTATCATTTTTTTTCACTGTACTTTGCGGCGCTTTCAAAACAAAAAGCCGACGCATGCCGAAACACAAGACTTTGTCTCCCTAAACTAATTTTTTTTTGTAAGCGGCGCAAGAAAATAACTTCAACAAAATGCTCTTCTTTAAATGAATATCATTTGACCGGTCGAATCACCAAACTGTGCCAAACAAAAGTAAAATTATCATTTTTTTTTCACTGTACTTTGCAGCGCTTTCAAAACAAAAAGCCGACGCATGCCGAAACACAAGACTTTGTCTCCCTAAACTAATTTTTTTTTGTAAGCCGCGCAAGAAAATAACTTCAACAAAATGCTCTTCTTTAAATGAATATCATTTGACCAGTCGAATCACCAAACTGTGCCAAACAAAAGTAAAATTATCATTTTTTTTTCACTGTACTTTGCGGCGCTTTTTAAAACAAAAAGCCGATGCATGCCGAAACACAAGACTTTGTCTCCCTAAACTAATTTTTTTTTGTAAGCCGCGCAAGAAAATAACTTCAACAAAATGCTCTTCTTTAAATGAATATCATTTGACCAGTCGAATCACCAAACTGTGCCAAACAAAAGTAAAATTATCATTTTTTTTTCACTGTACTTTGCGGCGCTTTTTAAAACAAAAAGCCGATGCATGCCGAAACACAAGACTTTGTCTCCCTAAACTAATTTTTTTTTTGTAAGCGGCGCAAGAAAATAACTTCAACAAAATGCTCTTCTTTAAATGAATATCATTTGACCGGTCGAATCACCAAACTGTGCCAAACAAAAGTAAAATTATCATTTTTTTTTCACTGTACTTTGCGGCGCTTTCAAAACAAAAAGCCGACGCATGCCGAAACACAAGACTTTGTCTCCCTAAACTAATTTTTTTTTGTAAGCGGCGCAAGAAAATAACTTCAACAAAATGCTCTTCTTTAAATGAATATCATTTGACCGGTCGAATCACCAAACTGTGCCAAACAAAAGTAAAATTATCATTTTTTTTTCACTGTACTTTGCGGCGCTTTCAAAACAAAAAGCCGACGCATGCCGAAACACAAGACTTTGTCTCCCTAAACTAATTTTTTTTTGTAAGCGGCGCAAGAAACTAACTTCAACAAAATGCTCTTCTTTAAATGAATAACATTTGACCGGTCGAATCACCAAACTGTGCCAAACAAAAGTAAAATAATCATTTTTTTTTCACTGTACTTTGCGGCGCTTTCAAAA
Source organism: Platygyra sinensis (assembly GCA_019787425.1). Lineage (NCBI taxonomy): Eukaryota > Metazoa > Cnidaria > Anthozoa > Scleractinia > Merulinidae > Platygyra > Platygyra sinensis. Next base: position 24,361 of record JAHPZR010030208.1, on the reverse strand, counting down.
CAAAAAGCCGACGCATGCAAAAACACAAAACTTTGTCTCCCTAAACTAATTTTTTCTGCACACTAATTCAACCGGCGAAATGATAATTTTATTACATTAGAGATACTACATCATACTCAGTTAAACAGACAAAGTTTTTAATAAAGAAACAACTGGGTATAATTACACAAAAATATTTTACAGCGATCGCTCATTCGAGTCGTTTGGTGTAAACTTTCGGATAACACGACACTTACTATTAATTTTACTCTTAATGGCCTTCCATACTTTTTCCTTTTCCTCGTCTGGACCAACTGGAAACTTAGTAAAGAGTAATACTTTTAATGAGTTCAGTTTATTACTGTCAAGGCAGCCTTTTCCATGCGATCCATCAGTGTTGCTTGTCGCCAGCTCCTCAGTTGTGAAGAACGAGAAAATTAGCTTTAGCGCACACAGGTGCCGCTTTTTCTCTTGGCTCAAAGCCTGCTGAACTGCCCTGATTTTTGTTGGTGTTACGCAAGTGCCAATTAGTTCCTCGCCGACTTCCAACGGAGAATTTGCTGCAGTACTGGCGGGATGCGCAGATCTGACTTCCACTGCTGCTGCGGTGTTGGGCGCAGGTCTGACCTCTGCAGGTTGGACTTCCTGGATCAGGCTGTGTAGGACATCTGCGCTAATTGTGCTCAGCGTTTGTTGGTGTTCTTCAATTGCCTCAGTGTCATAACTCTCACTGGGGAACACATTTTCAGGTACCGTGGTATCGAGCTGAAAACAAGACGTAAAACAAAACTACGTTTTCAGTACCATTATCATTCAGTTGCCACTTAACATGTCTACTGTTCCTAAACATGGTTGACGAATTTCTTAAAACAACAGCAAAATCAATAGCCTTTTTTAACATGCTCAATATAGGAGCTTGTTAAGCTCGATCGTAAGAAAAACACGCGTAAAGTAAGTATCCTTAAATAGAACACCTGCTTAAGAATTTTGTAGACTGTTACGTGTTGATATAATTTTTTTACAGTTTGTTTGACTCCTTTTATTAAAAAGAAAATAACTATTTGGGTGAAATCCAGTTATGTTCTCAAAAACAACATAAATACGTACCATGGACAAATTACTCAGGGGTTGTCCCTCCAGTACGTCAAGGTGTGCTGCGATGTTAGCGACGTGAGCACCAACGTTGTCTTCCAATGTTGAGATCTTCTCTGATAGTTTGCCTTCCATTCGTGACATGGACGTCTCTATTTTCTCCAGCATCTGCAAAAGTATTGTGGGTCAGTTTTCACTTCGTATTTCTTTTGCTGTACCAAACCTGAAGAAAAATGCCATCGCCGACATTTGTAAAAACGTCTAGTTAATAATAAACTACTTAACAATTAGATTATGAGCTCGAGATTTCTATGAGGCCGAAGGCCGAATCAACTATCACCTCGTAGAAATCGAGAGCGAATAATCTAATTGTTTTAGTAGAATTCTTTCTAAAATTTACTTCAAATAACGATTTCCAATTATTTCTCGACGTATTATTAAACTTTGTGCCTTAATTAAAAAGATCGCCCGGATTGAATTGGCATTAAACATTGAAGTGTGTACGCGCGCGCATCATTTTTTTCGATAATTTCAACTTTTTTTAAGTCAAGAAAACGCAAAAATGTCCTTCGTTTAGTCTTCTCAGGAATTTAATTATCCATTTTTATCAAAATTTTCCTCAAAAACTGTAGCAAAACAACAAACGTCGCCATTTCGTAAACGAGTTCCAGCCACTGCATACTAATAAAACAATTATCCTGCTCAATCTCGCGGAATATCGTCTGATTTTAGCCGATCAGACGATATTCCGCGCGATTTCGCAGGATAATTGTTAAATAGTGTGCAATGGCTCAGCCAATCAGATTACAGCATTTGCATTAGTATACTAGTAGAATTCTACTTAAGTTTAATAGATGGTGCCCGCAAGTGGGATCGAAATTACCTTAATAAACTTTTCCTGCATTTGCATTTGGCAGGAGAGAATCTTACTGCTAGCCTCTTCCATTGCATCCAGTCTGGTTACGAGGTGACGGCATTCTTCTGACTTGGCAGCAAGCTGCTGGCGGAGTTCAGTTACGACTTCGTCTTCGCGCGAAGGATTTACGCTATTGCATGTTACTTTGTTAGGCGCTGGATCCGCGGTCTGTGCTGCTTTGGCCCCTTTCGATTTTCGCATTGCCTTCCAACCAAGGACTCGCTGCCTTTGACCTGCCAAAAACTGCTCGTATGGACCGTCGTCGCTTTCTGAAGTACTGGCCTCTGGACACTGCACTTCAGTAGGCTAAGGGTAAAAGGAAAAAAAAATGTTTGGTGTTTCAGGATGGAATAATAGAATGGGTATAATTAAACCCTACCTAATTTTGAATGAACTTTGCTTTAAATAAAAAAGAACTCCACAAAAATAAAATCAATAAGAAGCAGCTTCTTTAAGAATGAATCTTCACACTGTGCCAAATAGAAGTAAAATTAAAATTTATTTTTACTACAGCTGGTCAGTACAATGAGCTGGCGCGTGCCGAAGCACGGAATTGACGTGCTAAAATAAGACTCTTACTAGACAGCGCAAGATAAAAATGTGAATGAAATACTCCTTCTTTAAAAGAAGATCATTCAACCGGTTGTATCACCCAAATGTGCCGAACAAAAGTAAAAATAATTATCATTTCTTTTCACTGTACTTCGCGACGCTTTCAAAACAAAAAGCCGACGCGTGCTGACAAAACTTTGCCTTCCTAAATTAAAATTTTTCGGCGCAAGAAAACAACTTCAGTAAAATAATTATTTTTACGAAGATCATGTCATCAGTTGAATCACCAAACTGCACCAAATAGAAGTAAACTTATCATTTCTTTTCACTGTACTTCATGACGCTTCCAAGCCAAAAAATGCCCGTGCATGCCGAAACACAAAACTTTGGATTTTTTTTAAGCGGCGTAAGAAAATAACTTCAAAAAATAATCTTCTTTAAATTAAGATCATTTCACCGGTCGAATCACCAAACTGCCAAACAGAAGTAAAATTGATTGTAACTCTGACTTTGCGACACTTTCAAAACAAAAAGCCGACACGTGCTGAAGCGTTTGGTCAAATCATCAAACACTTGTTCCAAAAAATATTCAGAAACAAAACTGTAAATCATGTAGCATAACTAAAGCTTTAGCGTCGTAGGCTCCGGTAATAGCAAACGGGAAATAACTGCATACCTTATTTTGTCCAAATTTTTTGGTTGCTGGCTCTGTTTTTGTTTTTATTTCTGCTGCCTCCTGCTCTTCGTCCTGTTCTCCGTCTCCTCTCCAGTATCCCTAGCCGAAGGAAAGTTCTTCGCGTACCATTCCAGGTCTTTGGCGGCCAAGACGTTTTCATCGTCTGTAATATATTAATTATATCAGACGGAGTTAAAATGTGATAAACATCACTTTGAATGGAAAGTTTCAAGTAAATTGATAGATTCCAATTGAAACTTACCGCTAACAGCAAGGATCTCCCCTTGGACCTTCTTTCCCTCCCAAATTACAGTCACATTCTTACCCTCGACAAGATCGAGGTCTTTCTCTACAATCCATCGAGTTGGCGCGATGCCCGTTTTCTGCTCTGCCGCGAAGAAAAACAAGGCCTTCGAAGAACATTTGGAAGTTTTCTTAGTCAATTGCCTGAGTGACATTTTGCCTAATGTAAACAAAGCAGCTAGTGGCAACTGAGTAGCAGATATGATCAACCTTCGATAATAAAGTTCCTTTTATATACGACACCAAAGCTCGTACGGATCCAAGTTTCCAATGTTTTCATTGGATAAATAAAGTGCTATTGTTTAAGTGTTGCTCGAGCGTAAGCGTCATTGGATGAATGAAAAAATGAATGAATGAATGAATGAATGAATGAATGATGAATGAATGAATGAATGAATGAATATGTATTTATATACCGCACAAATCATACATCGTCTCATGGCGGTTAACAATTCGTATTGAGTGAGATCGAACGTCAATGAAGTGTAATTGTCTTCAGCGTCACACTAGCGCTGTCGCAAGCGTTAAGCGGTATTAATTTTGCAAAATCAATGGCAAAGGGAAGGGAATTAATATCAATAGACAAACTGACAGGCCCGCGTCCTTAAAGGAAAGTGCTTGTTGTGTATACCCATACGTTCAAATAAGGAGAAAAGGCGTAAGAATAATGAAATTAAATAAACAAAATAAATTCTTTAGGAAAATTTGAAGTTAACCCATTGACTCCTGTGCCTGCCGGCCGTGATCTGCCATGCAACCTGCGATCAGGCGTTTCGGTTTTTGTTTTTTTTGAAAGGGAGAAGGGAAAAAAACAATTCCCCGCGTCTAAATACAGGGAAGGAGGGTATGATCGCATGTTATCTGCCGTGCGAAATTCCTGTGCCGGCCGTGAGAAAAGCATGTGAGGACAATTGCCTTTCCTACCCTCCCTAAAGATCTTTTAGTTCTCCTATTGTTGTATTGTTGTTTAGGACAAATAAACCAATGAGAATGGACTTTCTGAGCATGTTTTTAGTGGACTTTAGGGGTCCTAGAAAGATGGGTTTTTTGTCTTAAAAATAATGTGCTCCAAAGGGGCAGGTAATCATGGCGTGTTGCGGGCCAAATCTACAAACTTCCAGGGTCTTGTTTTCGTTCCTAAAACAGACAAATTACTTCTTTGGTACTTCAAATGGAAAGGAAAAACATAAATCGATTTTTAGGTGGCCTCAGAATGGCAGATCAAGGTGAACGGAGCCCTCAAACCTTTCTGGTGGATAATTCTTCCTTCCTTTAACCGCGGGGAAACACAAATCAGTGCGCTTTCAAGTGATTTTTGAATACAGATCGCGGATTTAAAGCAGCTGCCTGGACTTTAGGAAACAAAAATGGTAATGTACAGTATTAGTATGAAGTTGAATTTGGTTCTTAACACGATAGTCAAAGCCACGGCCGATAAAATAACTACAAAACTCACGCTTTAGCTTTGGCGTGAATAATTAATTCGAACATGCGGTCATACAACGGGTGTAGAAACAAACAAACAAGCATGCAATTAATGAGCTAAAACAAATCGACCGTGGTTCTAAACATATGAGCAGTTTAAACAACAGCAAGTTATATTTCTTAACCACAAGAACAAACTGCCGAAGATAAAAGTTTCGATTTGGCGCAATATAAAGTCTATGAGACAGAAATGAACAACTCAAGCAGTCGTGTCTTTTATTTAGTGAAGAAGAACTTTGAACAGACAAATAATTTTAGCATACGATGGACCAAGCTGTTGAAAGGACTATTTAGCAAACGGGTTTCTGAACTGATAGAATGGTTAGGTAGGTGATTTTATTGAACGACTGAATAAGCCAAAGGGAAATGAAAGGGTTGCTGACTTTTTGTTTACGAACGGTTGACCAAGCCGTTCTAACGGCAGTGGGCTTTTTAATCGAACGGTTGACCAAACCGTTCGAACGGATAAAGAAATTTAGCGAACGGTTGGCGAAAACGTTCGAACGGACTGAGAAATTTAGCGAACGGTTGACCAAACCGTTCGAACGGATAAAGAAATTTAGCGAACGGTTGACCAAACCGTTCGAACGGATAGAGAAATTTAGCGAACGGTTGACCAAACCGTTCGAACGGATAGAGAAATTTAGCGAACGGTTGACCAAACCGTTCGAACGGATGCAATTTGTTTTAAAACGGATGAGCCAAGCCGTTCGAGCGGATGCAAATTATTTTCGAACGGCTTGCGAACGGTCTAGAAACGGAAAACCGTTCGGAAACGGTAAACCGTTAGTGTACGTTTTCGCGTGAAAGGTCACAAATATGTAAAGCCGTTTCAGTCAAAAAGCTCAGCTTTAAGCTAAGCTTTACAAATATTCTGTCTTAAGGAAACCGGACCAAAGTGGTCGCTTAGTAAAATGTACCCACATCCCTTTAAAAGGACTCTTTTAAACAAGAATCAAGCAATGGTTTTCATTCAACTTACCGGATCTTCAAGCCACGTTTTCGTTGAACTACTAGAGGTTTGTTTGCGTCCGTTCCGCTCTTTTCTCTGAAGAAAAAAGAAACAATTAACATTAAAGGATATTGAAACATGCGCTAAATTAACGCGTCTAGTGCAAACCTGTCCTTTCTCTTTGTTCTTGCACTTTAAGAAAATCTATGCATGATTGTGTACCAGGGTTACCAGTCTAGAGCAAATTATTTAAGTGATCCCTGTCTCTTGCTCAGTTTTAAGCTAAGTTTCTCAAATTTTCTCTCTCATGGAAACCGGACCAAAGTGCTCGGTTAGTAAATGTACCCACATTTCGTATTAAGGGACACTTGAAATTATATTCTCCATCAGGGTTTTTGGTGTTTTTCAAATAGTGCCTTTAAATTCTCATGTTAAGAATAGGAAGTGCTTAGCCTCCAGATATCCGTGCTTTAATTGATGAATTCGACGGCAGCTGCCCCCAGCTTTCGTCGCCTTATTTCGTAGTGCAAACACAAAACTCACCGAATCTTCCAGCAATGGGTTCGCTTTCCAGCTTGAGTTTTGTGGCACTTCGTGTCTAATTCGCACTTTACTATAAAATGAAAAGAAACAGTGTGAAAAAGATCACTATTCATCACCAAAAGCAAAATTTTCTGACACTAGCTTGTGAAAAAGGCCTCACTCAATCAAAAGTCTGCCAAAGTTTCAAAAAGTTATAGCCTAATTAACAGTGAAATTCGTACTCCAAGGGCCTGTTCACATGAAGTGGGGGACCCCGGCAAGGTGAGGTACCTCACCTACCCGTGGTAAAGAAATACTTGTCTTCACATGCAACCCCGGGCATGCACATAAACAAAGAACTTATCGCAAGAGTGCGCCCTTGCTCCGATCAATAAATGACGTTAGCATTTTTCTGCCAAACGTAAATTTAAAATCTGACTTTCTTTAATACTTTTTACCAAGAATCAAGCAGTGGTTTTCACTCAACTCACCTGACCTTCCAGCTCTGATGTCTCTGTACCACTAACTGTTCTTTGTCGTCGGATCCGTGCTTTTTTCTGAGAAAAAAGAAATAGAAATAAATAAATTATACCGTGAATCATCAGTGAAGTAGAAATCTCACATTCTAGGGTATATCCCTCGCACAACACATTTCCACGTCAAACTGAACTGACGCTTTGAACATCTGATCTTTATCTCGCTCAAATAGGATGGAAGACGAACTAGTCTCACTTAAGACCCGAGGTAAAGAAATACTCGTCTTCACATGCAACCCCGGGCACGCACATAAACGAAGAACTTATCGCAAGAGCGCGCCGCCCCTTACAGTAGTCACCCACCTCTTCGGAACCTCTAATTTTATTTGCTCCCGGACTCATTCCCCTCTATTGTTTTCAGGACTAGGGCCATTGTTTCTGTTGTCGCCCCTTACTCCGTTCAATAAATGATGTTTGCATTTTTCTGCTAAACGTAAATTTTAAATCTGACTTTTAATATTTTTTATCGAGAATCAAGCAGTGGTTTTCACTCAACCCACCAGACCTTCCAGCTCTGATGTCTCTGTACCACTAACTGTTCTTTGTCGTCGGGTCCGTGCTTTTTTCTGAGAAAAAAGAAATACAAATAAATAAATGATACTGTCAATCACGCGCTTCAGTGAAGTACAATTGTCACATTTTAGGGTATATCCCTCGCATAACACATCTCCACGTCAAACTGAACTGACATTTTGAACATCTGTTCTTTATCTCGCTCAAATAGGATGGAAGATGAACTAGTCTCAATTAAAGCAATGTCAAAAGAAATCAACATTGCATAGATAGATACCTTTTCAAAATTAAAATTGACTTACCGCACCTTGACACTTCTCTTGTCTGCCAGAGCATCATCGTAACCAACTCCAACTGAACTGATGGCTGGCGTTTGGAACACACCCTGTTTGTGTTTGAGACAAACATAAAAAGAAGAAAGCAAAAGTGGTTTGACAAGAGCCAAATGCATCATTATCACGTACACTAGTTTTGCTTTAGGATGTCTCTAGAAATCTAAGGCGTTGCAAGGGAATTGCAATGCGTCCGCCACAGATCGCCTTGTGGCGTTGATTTCTCATCCTTGGCCTCGTATAATTTTAGAGTCACTTTGCATTTGTTTACATTAACACTCAGTGAATATTTTCGACTATAATCTCTCGCGTCGGCATGCGTGTGTTATCTACGGGGAAAACCTTAAAGTGAGAAAAGTCTAAATTAGTTATCACTGAGTGTTTGTACTGAACGAATTTATGGCACGTGACAATTTCATGGATTGCCTTGAAATTGAGCGCAAACTCCCACAACAAATGAAAGCATTTAAGTGGTGTAAGTAATCCCTTCTTTCCAGATCAAACCAGGAAGTCAAATCCAAACAAAAACCCAGTGAAAAAAACATGTATTGTAAAAACTCTCTTACCGGAGGCGAGTCCAGGCTCATGTCGTCAGACGAGTCAAAATATTCCCTGCTAGGGCTGTTAACGCTGGCTGTAGTCAACGCCTGTAATGAAATAACGAAAACAACCATCAGTCCTGATCGCGCAATCGGAAGCATAAGGCCTTTTAAAGAAAACAGCAAATGTATATTAATGACCTGTTTGATTTCCTCATTTTGTAGCTGACTGGGTTGGTCGAAGAATTAAATTGTGGAATCAAACCAAAACGGGCCTCAACGCCCCATCTGCCACACCCCCACCAGTCTTATGTGAGTCGCTCAGTGACATAAATGTTGCATAAATACGCAGCGCGTAGTAGAAACCTCCTAGATCACCTCGACTAATAAGGTTTCCTGACGAACTGACTGCAATTCCATTGATAACCACAAAATACCTACAGACGACTTCCCAAAATCAGCTGACACCGCATTCATGGTAAACAAACTTTAAAATGTGAAAATCCGGCCTGCAAAATCGGTCAGTTATTTGAAACCACAAGGCAAGTCTTCAGTTTTTCTTTCTTGTACACTTCGCTCGTTGTAAAAATCAAATTGTAATGCTACTGACTGTCCTGATTAAACGCTTAATCCATTGAGTATTTCTCTGTTCAACAAGCTCTCACCTGGAATACGTGGTCGTGCTCCCTCGACATAATTCCGGGATCAGAGAGTGGCGAAGGACGGCTCAGTAACAAGCTAAGAAAAACTGCATAATTCTTCTTCTTTTTTAAGTCAAAACGTAAAGAGGCTTCCCAAAAAATTATGAAACATGAAAGATGAAACATGCTACAGTTGAACTTAGAGATAACGAAGAGCCATGATGCAAGAAACTTCGTTGTATAATTGCCGCAAGCTAACAGCTACCCAATGAGAATATTTACACTAAACCCGACTAAATAAGGGTGTTCTGTTTGAGCATGATCAACAGCTTTTAAGAGGAGGCGCCAACAAAAAGAACATAGCTTTGAATAACAACGTTAAAATGCCACCGAACAAAATCTCTAAAAGACGGAGTACCACATACATCACTATCTTTGGTGATGCTTGTTTCGTTAAAAAGTAATAAAAAAGGCAAGCACTAGAAAACCCTCCCAGTTAATTGCGTGTTAACTCCACACAAGATCGATTTCCGGGCAGCATTTACAAAGCGGCACTACTCACTTATCTTATCTTATCTTAAAATATGCGCCACGCAACTAGGTAACTCTGTTGTCCTTTAATTACAGTTCAACATTATTGAAAATAGAAAAAGCATCGTGTTTTTCACTGTTGTCTTCTGGTTGGTTTTCAAGGTGTATCCATAATTTAATAACATTTATGTGGCTGAATATAAACTTTAAAGTCCATTACAGGAGAAATTTGAGGTGGCCACTAAATAGGTGTTAGCCGTTTCACAGCAGTTCATCAGGAATTCAGTAGCAAGAGGCTTCATCCAAACGTCAATTCATTTATATAAAAAACCACATGGAATCACCTGATGACAAGTAATAAACGTGTGTTTGATTTTTGTTTTGTTTTTTTTTTACTCAGGGGTCAATTGCTAATTCGAACAATTATCTGTATCTCATATTGCCCCTTGGGTGGCCTCTTAATCGGGGTAACGGATTAGGGAAAACACTCACAAGAAAAATCTATGAACTGAAGTAGATAGATTTTAAGTTGGACTCAAGAATTAAACCGTGTACTACATTGCTTACAAGTTAGAGTGCACAGTAAAATACATTTCAGCTCCCTTACGACAACCAGATATTCAGGGGGTCCCCAAAGTACGCATTTAACTTTTTTTTATACCAAACAACAGGTAAAAGTACCATTTAGGAGTCCCTGTGTGTCACACTAAAAAAGTACCATGGACTGTAAACACTGAAAAGATAACTCTCTAAATGACCTGTTGATCTCTTAATGCTTTCGCATCTTCTCAGTGATACTTGAGTAAAGACGCCAAGTGAGGTCTCCAGTTTTCTTGTGAAAAACAATAATTTTTATGCCTACTTTCTGAAAAAAAGCATTATTTTTCCAGGACCGTGATTCTCGAATAATGCTTAATGCTTTTGCCTCATGACCCAAAACACTAAAAAAAAAAAAATGCTACAACCAGTTGCAAAATTGTTGAGACACTTTGTGGCAAAAATGGCTCTACTTCTATGTTTGCAAATTGCAAATTTGTCACAGAAGAACAGTTAGCCCCCCTTTCCTTATTCCAGTGCTGTCCATCTAAGTTTTGTACGTCATGTTGCATAGCTAGTAATATTGGGAAGGGGGGAGAAGTGTGAGAAAGATTACGCCCGATAGCGCGGTGAAGAGTTTTTTCTCGTTAAGGCACGATGTCTCAACTACTTTTGCAACTGGTTGTAGCATAGTGTACAAAAGCCTACAGTGTAGCAAGTATAATTCATTTGCTTTAGGATATAGATTTTACGTGCGCAAAACAATGAAACACGCTTTTCCTATGTTTTATACTCCGGTAAAACATGCGTTTTTGACCAATCTACAACCGCACTTCAAATATGAATTATTTCACATGTACTTCGCGTCATTTCCCTGCTCACGGGAGATACTGATGATGTCTCTGTACCACTAACTGTTCTTTGTCGTCGGATCCGTGCTTTTTTCTGAGAAAAAAGAAATAGAAATAAATAAATTATACCGTGAATCATCAGTGAAGTAGAAATCTCACATTCTAGGGTATATCCCTCGCACAACACATTTCCACGTCAAACTGAACTGACGCTTTGAACATCTGATCTTTATCTCGCTCAAATAGGATGGAAGACGAACTAGTCTCACTTAAGACCCGAGGTAAAGAAATACTCGTCTTCACATGCAACCCGGGCACGCACATAAACGAAGAACTTATCGCAAGAGCGCGCCGCCCCTTACAGTAGTCACCCACCTCTTCGGAACCTCTAATTTTATTTGCTCCCGGACTCATTCCCCTCTATTGTTTTCAGGACTAGGGCCATTGTTTCTGTTGTCGCCCCTTACTCCGTTCAATAAATGATGTTTGCATTTTTCTGCTAAACGTAAATTTTAAATCTGACTTTTAATATTTTTTATCGAGAATCAAGCAGTGGTTTTCACTCAACCCACCAGACCTTCCAGCTCTGATGTCTCTGTACCACTAACTGTTCTTTGTCGTCGGGTCCGTGCTTTTTTCTGAGAAAAAAGAAATACAAATAAATAAATGATACTGTCAATCACGCGCTTCAGTGAAGTACAATTGTCACATTTTAGGGTATATCCCTCGCATAACACATCTCCACGTCAAACTGAACTGACATTTTGAACATCTGTTCTTTATCTCGCTCAAATAGGATGGAAGATGAACTAGTCTCAATTAAAGCAATGTCAAAAGAAATCAACATTGCATAGATAGATACCTTTTCAAAATTAAAATTGACTTACCGCACCTTGACACTTCTCTTGTCTGCCAGAGCATCATCGTAACCAACTCCAACTGAACTGATGGCTGGCGTTTGGAACACACCCTGTTTGTGTTTGAGACAAACATAAAAAGAAGAAAGCAAAAGTGGTTTGACAAGAGCCAAATGCATCATTATCACGTACACTAGTTTTGCTTTAGGATGTCTCTAGAAATCTAAGGCGTTGCAAGGGAATTGCAATGCGTCCGCCACAGATCGCCTTGTGGCGTTGATTTCTCATCCTTGGCCTCGTATAATTTTAGAGTCACTTTGCATTTGTTTACATTAACACTCAGTGAATATTTTCGACTATAATCTCTCGCGTCGGCATGCGTGTGTTATCTACGGGGAAAACCTTAAAGTGAGAAAAGTCTAAATTAGTTATCACTGAGTGTTTGTACTGCACGAATTTATGGCACGTGACAATTTCATGGATTGCCTTGAAATTGAGCGCAAACTCCCACAACAAATGAAAGCATTTAAGTGGTGTAAGTAATCCCTTCTTTCCAGATCAAACCAGGAAGTCAAATCCAAACAAAAACCCAGTGAAAAAAACATGTATTGTAAAAACTCTCTTACCGGAGGCGAGTCGAGGCTCATGTCGTCAGACGAGTCAAAATATTCCCTGCTAGGGCTGTTAATGCTGGCTGTAGTCAACGCCTGCAATGAAATAACGAAAACAACCATCAGTCCTGATCGTGCAATCGGAAGCATAAGGCCTTTTAAAGAAAACAGCAAATGTATATTAATGACCTGTTTGATTTCCTCATTTTGTAGCTGACTGGGTTGGTCGAAGAATTAAATTGTGGAATCAAACCAAAACGGGCCTCAACGCCCCATCTGCCACACCCCCACCAGTCTTTTGTGAGTCGCTCAGTGACATAAATGTTGCATAAATACGCAGCGCGTAGTAGAAACCTCCTAGATCACCTCGACTAATAAGGTTTCCTGACGAACTGACTGCAATTCCATTGATAACCACAAAATACCTACAGACGACTTCCCAAAATCAGCCGACACCGCATTCATGGTAAACAAACTTTAAAATGTGAAAATCTGGCCTGCAAAATCGGTCAGTTATTTGAAACCACAAGGCAAGTCTTCAGTTTTTCTTTCTTGTACACTTCGCTCATTGTAAAAATCAAATTGTAATGCTACTGACCGTCCTGATTAAACGCTTAATCCATTGAGTATTTCTCTGTTCAACAAGCTCTCACCTGGAATACGTGGTCGTGCTCCCTCGACATAATTCCAGGATCAGAGAGTGGCGAAGGACGGCTCAGTAACAAGCTAAGAAAAACTGCATAATTCTTCTTCTTTTTTAAGTCAAAACGTAAAGAGGCTTCCCAAAAAATTATGAAACATGAAAGATGAAACATGCTACAGTTGAACTTCGAGATAACGAAGGGCCATGATGCAAGAAACTTCGTTGTATAATTGCCGCAAGCTAACAGCTACCCAATGAGAATATTTACACTAAACCCGACTAAATAAGGGTGTTCTGTTTGAGCATGATCGACAGCTTTTAAGAGGAGGCGCCAACAAAAAGAACATAGCTTTGAATAACAACGTTAAAATGCCACCAAATAAAATCTCTAAAAGACGGAGTACCACATACATCACTATCTTTGGTGATGCTTGTTTCGTTAAAAAGTAATAAAAAAGGCAAGTACTAGAAAACCCTCCCAGTTAATTGCGTGTTAACTCCACACAAGATCGATTTCCGGGCAGCATTTACAAAGCGGCACTACTCTCTTATCTTATCTTATCTTATCTTATCTTAAAATATGCGCCACGCAACTAGGTAACTCTGTTGTCCTTTAATTACAGTTCAACATTATTGAAAATAGAAAAAAGCATCGTGTTTTTCACTGTTGTCTTCTGGTTGGTTTTCAAGGTGTATCCATAATTTAATAACATTTATGTGGCTGAATATAAACTTTAAAGTCCACTACAGGAGAAATTTGAGGTGGCCACTAAATAGGTGTTAGCCGTTTCACAGCAGTTCGTCAGGAATTCAGTAGCAAGAGGCTTCATCCAAACGTCAATTCATTTATATAAAAAACCACATGGAATCACCTGATGACAAGTAATAAACGTGTGTTTGATTTTTGTTTTGTTTTTTTTTTTACTCAGGGGTCAATTGCTAATTCGAACAATTATCTGTATCTCATATTGCCCCTTGGGTGGCCTCTTAATCGGGGTAGCGGATTAGGGAAAACACTCACAAGAAAAATCTATGAACTGAAGTAGATAGATTTTAAGTTGGACTCAAGAATTAAACCGTGTACTACATTGCTTACAAGTTAGAGTGCACAGTAAAATACATTTCAGCTCCCTTACGACAACCAGATATTCAGGGGGTCCCCAAAGTACGCATTTAACTTTTTTTTATACCAAACAACAGGTAAAAGTACCATTTAGGAGTCCCTGTGTGTCACACTAAAAAAGTACCATGGACTGTAAACACTGAAAAGATAACTCTCTAAATGACCTGTTGATCTCTTAATGCTTTCGCGTCTTCTCAGTGATACTTGAGTAAAGACGCCAAGTGAGGTCTCCAGTTTTCTTGTGAAAAACAATAATTTTTATGCCTACTTTTTGAAAAAAAGTATTATTTTTCCAGGACCGTGATTCTCGAATAATGCTTAATGCTTTTGCCTCATGACCCAAAACACTAAAAAAAAAAAAATGCTACAACCAGTTGCAAAATTGTTGAGACACTGTGGCAAAAATGGCTCTACTTCTATGTTTGCAAATTGCAAATTTGTCACAGAAGAACATTTAGCCCCCCTTTCGTTATTCCAGTGCTACCCATCTAAGTTTTGTACGTCATGTTGCATAGCTAGTAATATTGGGAAGGGGGGAGAAGTGTGAGAAAGATTACGCCCGATAGCGCGGTGAAGAGTTTTTTCTCGTTAAGGCACGATGTCTCAACTATTTTTGCAACTGGTTGTAGCATAGTGTACAAAAGCCTACAGTGTAGCAAGTATAATTCATTTGCTTTATGATATAGATTTTACGTGCGCAAAACAATGAAACACGCTTTTCCTATGTTTTATACTCCGGTAAAACATGCGTTTTTGACCAATCTACAACCGCACTTCAAATATGAATTATTTCACATGTACTTCGCGTCATTTCCCTGCTCACGGGAGATACTGATGAACTCATCACATTGACCTCGCTCCCGGGCCAATGTCTGGCTTCCTAGCTCAGTTGGTAAAGCATCGCACTGGTATCGCGGAGGTCACAGGTTCGAATCCCGTTAAAGCCCTGATTTCCGGGGGCTGATCTTCAATTGGAAAATCAACTGCGATACTTATGTTGATCAGTTATCAACAGTGCTTTTTTAATTCATATCTCGTCCCTTCCGTTCTACTCACGATGGATGACTCAAATCAGGAAAAGCTTGACTTGAATTACCAAGTTAATGGAACATGGTTTTGCCCGGGTAAAGTTAGTAACATGTATATTATTAAGTGGATGCCAAGAGATCAATAATGCCAGAATTTTCTGTCCTGGTTCAATAACCAAGTATTTTGTCTTGCTTAAATTCAGGGTTCATCTCTTTGGGCCTAACCATTCAGGAATATTAACTGGCAATACACATACAACATACATACATACATATATGACTTTATTTAAACTCGAATTTATATGTGGGTTTATATATATATTTATGTGTGGTTTTATATATATTTATTTAGTAAGTAACGAAGTGAGTGAGTGATTAACTAAGCTCACCTTACCAGTATCAATGCTGGGATGCCCACTTTACAGCAAACACACATGCTGATTATGATGGACCCAGCGCTATTGCCTGATTGCAAACCGGGAAGGACTAATTGCTAGTCTGTAAACTATGGGATAAGCAACCATTGATCCGCATAGTTAGAAAGAGCACACAAACTTCCCAAAATCTCCAAGTTTGGTGTTAATCAGGCTAGTATTAACTGAGATGTAGCAATTTTAAAACGCCAAAATTGACAAAGAAATGTATGGCTATCCTGATGCTGTTAGACAGCGTTTAGATGGCGATACATTTCTTTGTCAATTTTGACATTTTCAAATGGCTGTATCTTGTTTAATATTGGGTTTATTTACACCAAACCTGGGAATTTGGTAAGACT
Source organism: Platygyra sinensis (assembly GCA_019787425.1). Taxonomy (NCBI): domain Eukaryota; kingdom Metazoa; phylum Cnidaria; class Anthozoa; order Scleractinia; family Merulinidae; genus Platygyra; species Platygyra sinensis. The sequence continues at coordinate 8,367 of JAHPZR010030208.1, read as the reverse complement.
TGGTCTGCACTTTATGACTGTGTGGATCAATATTTGTTATTCCCATTATTTATAGATTCATACCTAGTCCTTCTCGTGTTGAAATCAGGCAATGGCAGGAGAGAAGGTACTATGGTTAACTGAAAAAGGTAAAGAGAATAGTTTAGACTGTAAGCTCTTTAGCTTTTACTCATCAAGGTGGCCCCGCCCCAGGTTCCCTGGCCAAAGACATCCTTTGAGCCAACATCACATGCAGGCATGAACACTTGATCATTTTCGTTTGTACATTTCTGTTTTAGTGACTATAGAATGCAGGGCCGTCCTTTGGACTTGAGTATTTAATGTTTTTACACTTACAAAATGCTAAACATGTAGCACTATGCATCATAAGCCGAGAAGACCCTTTGTTTCTTAGTCGTTGATAGCAAAAGAAATATACACATTAACCCTTTCGTTGGCAGTTTCCTGGGGCTTAATTTTTTTTTCCGGAATGCAGTTCACAAATTTGGTTGTAGCTTATCAGTGTTAAGTGTTACCCACCCATAAACTATATATCATTTTTCTCAGGAGAGAAAATCCTTTCACAAAGAACACATTCCAGAGGTCTTGTTTGCTACCATAAACAATTTGAGCCAAATAAAATTGGAATGAAAAATTTGTTAGATGTGTTGTTTGTTGTTCTTACTCTTAAAACACACCCTAGCTTCAGAAAGGGATGCACCATTATAACATATTGCATCAGCAAAATAAGTAAGGATTCAGAAACTTTTTATTTTATCAAAATATCACCATAGGAACCAAAGTTATGGGCATTTCAGTGCCGGTGGTCTGGTTTTGAGAAATTTAAATTTTCTTGACAAATGCAAAAACTCACTACATTATTTTCTGACAACACAACATGTCAACTAGGAATGAATATTATATAGCCTGCACTTGCATAAACCAAACAAAAGTACTCATCTTCAACAGTTTGTAGAGTGTGCTGTCCAAGAATGAAAACATTTATGTCCACACTCAGTTTGCAATGATGCTAGAGACACAGAAGATTTCATGTTCAGAATCACACTCTGGTAGACTTTTTGATGCTATTGGCTAAAAATAGGTACATGTATATGTCAGTGAAACTATCGCCAGTATTCCACAAGATTGTGCCACTTCTCCCAACAATTGCGATGTGAGAGAATACAAAGTGGTTTCCGGTCGCATGTAACGCAAACAGTGTTTGTTCTGGACTTTGCACTCCTGCTTAGGTTCTGAACTGACACAATCTTGGCACAAACCACACAGTCTCGCCTTTTTTCTTCCACAGCCACAGAATGATACTGCTTATTCAGCCTTGTTGCATCCAAATCAGCTAGAGGCCGACTTGGCAAATGACCAGGTCTTCCTCGGAAACATTTTCCCTCTAACAAATGCCGAACAATTGAAATTCGATATGAGAGGAAATCTTGACGTGTTTGCTTCACTTTCTTGAAAATGGTGAAAGAATTCAACAAGCAAACCTCAAGCCCATAATAGAAGAGCTTCTTCCAAGCTTTTCGTGACTTTCGAATAACAGAAAAGCTTTGAAGAATCTGGTCAGCTAGGTCTACCCCACCCATGTACTCTTGGTAGGCACACTGTGCTGGAGGGCAAGGTATTTCTTCGCGTGGGCCAGCTTGAGAACGCCGCTGAACTGTAGTTTGAGCTCCTACACTTTCTGGAGGATGAATAGTGGAGATCAAATATACCGGACGTTTATCATACCATGCCATGGCAACAAGATTACCATGACTTCTCCATGAGCAATCTCCACGATTCAACCTCTTTTCCATGGCAGATGTAATCACAAGATCCTTGGGGAACCCCTTTCGATTTGCCCTTATGGTTCCACAAGCAAGTACTTTTTTGGTTTCAAGTTCCAAGAAAAGATGTGGGTCGCAATAAAAGTTATCCATGTACAAGTTATGAAACTTGTCTTCAATTGGAGCAATGAGGTGTTTCACTACCCTTCGGGCTAAGTTGTACTCTACATTTCCATCTTCTTTTCCCAGGTACACTTGGAATTTAAAAACATAACCAGTCTTGGCCTCACACAAGACCCACAGTTTTATTCCCCATCTCACAGGTTTGTTTTTTATGTATTGTTTGAATGAGAGGCGACCTTTGTGAGGAACCATGGTCTCATCAATAGACACATCCCTGTCTAGGCGATATAGATGTTGAGCATTTGCCATGACCAGGTCTAAAAATTGCCTTACACGATAAATTTTGTCAAATCTAGGATCTTCTCTTGGCAGAGCTTTGCTATTGTCAGCCAAATGAAAGTACCTCCAAATCTGGAAAAATCTAGTTACGGTCATCACAGAGCTAACACTTGCCTGGTGCAAAAGGTTGTCCACACTCCAGTACATGGTCAGTCTAGGAAGTTTCACAATTCCCATATAAATCATGATACCAATAAATGCTTGCACCTCACCTTTAGTAACAGGAGTCCACTTTCTTTTGTGTTTGTTTGGCTCAGCTGTAACTTGTTGATCATGGTATCTGTTTGTCTCTGCAACAATCAAGTCCCAGATTTCATCAGTGAACATTTGGTCAAAAACTGCTCCTTCCCTGATTTCAGGACCATTTGGGTATCTTTGAGTTGGCCCAGGTGCTGGTTCAGCAAATGGTCTATCTGCTGGCGGATTGTATGTCGCTGACCACTCTAATTCAGGATCTCGAGGACGTCCTCCACCGGCTGCTCTTCCACGGGCTGCTCTTCCACGGGCAGCTCCTCCACGGCCTGCTCTTCCACCGCCTGCTCTTCCACGGCCTCTATTTCCACGGCCTCTATTTCCACGTGCTCTATGTCCACGTGCTCTATGATCCCGAGCAGTTCCTTGATCTACAATAAAAATACTGGAACTTAGTTCCACTAAAGCGAAATATTTATGTCGATGGAGCAGAAAAGCATAGAAAAACCAAGCGATGCCGAAAATATGTGGTAAAATCTGTTGCTAGGACAAATAAACATGCAAAACACATACCGTTGCTATCGCTTTCAGCGTCTGAATCCTCAAAATCGCTCGAACTGACGCTTTCATCCTCGCCAACATCGTCCTCACTTTCGCTTTCGTTGTGGTCTGAAAGTTCTTCTTCTGTTTCATCCGAAAAATCCGAAAACTCTTCCCCTGAAAAGTCTTCTGTACAACGTGCTATGACTTCATCGAGTGGAATGTTCCTTGTCGCCATTTTTAAAGGACTAACAAATCGAAGGAGCAAGTTTTTGCACGATGAAATGGTCAAAATACGGCAAAAATATCGAGCCAACAACACACGAGAAGCAAAACGTGACTGGACATCCTATAATACTCTTAAGTGACCATAAGTGACCATAAAAAGACTAAGTAGGGGTCCCCACAGATGTCTAACCGGGTAAGGGTCTGTAGCAGACGAATTCGTCTGTTTGACAATGAAAGGGTTAATGTCAAGTGTTCAGGGTTCGAGTGTCTTTACTGTCTCAAATACAAATAGTTGAACTTGTTAGGACCATGACAGAACTAACATCTTGCTTTTTCTAACACTGCTAATAGATTAGAAACAATTTTCAAGCAATTTCAGTGCAGCGTGTGTTTGACATGAAACTGATTAAACCGCACAATGGATTGGCTCACTTTCACTGCTTTGAACACAGTAATCTGCAAATCTGCAAACTGAGGTCATGCATGCCTGATCTCAAGCAGTCGTACGCCAAAGTGCGATTGCTCGTGCAAACAACATTCTGCAGCTGAGTGAAATAGATTAAATAACTCTTTGGAACAGGTTTCGCTCCTGGAGAAATAGGTCTACTTTAACTAAAGAGCTTGGAAAATTAGATCGTTCTATCTGCTTCCTGGCTTACCTTTATGATGGAATAAATACACAGCACGTACATGTACACAGCAGGTGGGGAAGTTTGTTGTCCTGCTAAAAGGCTTTTTAACCTGGCAAATCGACGAACCATCCTTGTGCCAGGTTACATCAGTAGCTATTTCGTCCCCAAGGTATCTTGGTTTATGTTTCGCGGGGAGTTATTGGATTTTCTCGCGGATTTACCCAATTTAAATCCCACAAGTCTCTGCAACGCTGGGGAATATTTACCGAGATACCCTGGGTACTAGGAATATCTAATATATTTGTCCTATAACCTCTGGACGGTGTAACAGAGGCTCAAGAAAACTAGACATGTGTTTATCGAACAAGTAAAGAACAAGTTATGAAATCAATAAGCTGAATTGGAAAACACTCTGCGTCGTCGGCGTTAGAAGGTAAGCTGTCTCTCAGACGTGACTAGCAATACCTCTGGTGCTTGTTTTCTGTTGCTAGTCCATTACAAGTTAGATCAGTGGGGAGCCTAAACGTCGCAAGACGAAACACCATAACACCACCGGGGGGGGGGGGTACTTAAGAAAATTTAATACGGGTAGGCTCCGCCCTGAGGTCCAACCGCTTACCCTTTTATATACCATTGTGGCAGAAAAGGTACCCCTTTTATATACCATTTATTACAAAAAGGTACCCCTTTCACATACCTACTTTTGGAAGTCTTGTTCTCATTTTCATGTAGTACTTAATAAATAAGCTGATACAGCCATAAGGGGCGTCTATTCAAAATATTATAATTAAAGGCCCTTTTAAACACCTAAATGACCGATTTCCCTACCCTTTTATATACCTCAACTTGTGAAATCCCTACCCTTCTATAAACATCCCTTCTGTGGGGGAGGTATGGATATCTTCTGGAATTACACATTGGGTTTGAACTAATGAGTGCTGTAATGATTTTGATTTCATTTTGAATAGACTATTGTTTCTAATTATACATAAATTAACTCCATATTATTCTATCAATGTTATGTTATCTATGTACAAGGTCAATAAAGGTGTTGTTGTTGTCCATTTAAGGAGGTAGTTCAAAGCTTATGGGACAATGGCAGAAGGTATTCTAGGTTATAACATGCAAATGTTAATAATTTTCTAGAATCTGCAAAGAAAGCTGATGACTGGCAATTTCAATACAAATGTTTTGGGATATAATACTCATGTCTGATAAACTGCTGTACACTTTGGTCAATTTGTGGTGAAGTGCAACTGCCCATAATACCTTTGTAATTGTTTTATATGCCTTTATGGGAGAATTGCCCACTGGGGTTCCATGAGATTAAGTAACAATTTTATAAAAGAGCCAATAAATGTCTTGACAGGATGATTTAACACACTGATATTGTGAAAATATTGTGACAATATTTTACCTGCAAAGGCATGCCAGGATTGTCCTCAATAGAGAGAACTTCTGCCACATCATCTTTGTCAAATTGAATAATTGAATGGGGTGCCATGGTGGTATTAAAATCACAATTTTCCAGATATGTTATGTAAATAACTGCTTTAACTGATGGATCTTTAATAGGTGCCAAATGCTCCTTCAGATATTTGAATTCTTTGTTTCCTGCAAAGCTCACATGAGGGACTGATTCAGTTTCCCAGGCAGCTGGTGGCATGTGTGCAGAGTCCTGTGAGATTGAAAGTTTATAAGTATCTAAGAGATTTCAATTAGTCTTCCTTGCCAACTATTAATAATTTTTATGATGTAGACAGGACACTGCACGCACTCTTATTGGACAAAAACATGTTTTATCTGTGTATAAAACATATAAAAAGCGTTTTTTGTTGTTTTGCATGTGTAAAGTCTATAATTTATCGTAAACCAAATGAAGAAGCCTGACACGTATTACACTGTGAAAAAAACACAAGGAAAATTCAAGAACACTTGATAAATGAAGGAAACACTCCCCTGCAACTTGTGTTTTCTACATTTCCCTCGTGTTCTGAAATGCCTGTCGTGTATTATCACCGTGTTATACACGGCTCAGGTTTCTTTATTTGTTAAATAAATCATGACGGCTTATACATCTAGACTCTGGTATTCTGTACATGGCTTGAGTTTGAATTGTAACCTATGAATTTGTTTTACCCCGTTATGTGAAGGAATTAAATGTTTCAAAAAATTCAACATTGTGCATTAATTAACAAATAAAGAAGCCTAAGCCGTGTATTACACTATGATAAAACATGATGGTCATTTGAGAACACGAGGGAAATGTAGAAAACACGAGCCGCAGGCAAGTGTTTTCTACATTTCTCGAGTGTTCTCAAATGACCGGAGTGTTTTATCACAGTGTAATACACGGCTTAGGCTTCTTCATTTGCTTTAAAATATAGATTTTACGCAAGCAAAACAATAAAACACGCTTTTTCTATGTTTTATACTCTGATAAAACATAGGTTTTTGACCAATCAGAGTGCGCACAGGGTCCTATCTATATTTTAATTCAGTTTATTAATGTGTAAGGCTACCTTTGAACTGTTGGTCTTTCTCTGAACCCTTCGTTTCCTCTTTTTCAATTTGTTACTTTGTTAGTGCTTGCTCTGTCTGCAATTCAAGCAAGGTCATAATTAACATTTAAGGGCTTTAAATTTATTTTTCGTTTTCCAGAAAATATTAGTTTTCTTCACATACCCGGTGGTGTATCCATTGGGATTGGAGGCATTTCTTGATGTGTAGTTATGCTTTCTGAAAAAAAAAAAAAGATCATTTGGGAACAGTTGAATGCAACTAGCTAATTAGCATACCTGTTTTTAAATTAAGTTAGCCTTGTGCATAGCTTAATGAAACAAGTCAATATTCATCGGAAAGCAGAAATGAGTCACTGGCTATTCCAAAAGCTCAGAATATCTCAGTTAAATTAAATGAATGAACTAAGAATTGTTTAAATTTGTTTTTCATACTATACCTGTATTGTCCGTGTCTTGTGTCTGATTCATAACCGATGGCACTGTTACCTCTCTACCTTGTACCATATCTGTATCTAGATATGAAATGAATGTAAAAAATTTCAATGTGCAAGGCCTTTAAATTTAAAACTACATACATGGCGAACTTGGACAACGCTGCCGTACTCTTACTGGGAGATTATTGAAATGATAACGAAAATTTTAAATTACTGCACTTAACAAACACTGTACTATTGACCAATCTAAACGCAACGGGAACGGAATAAAACTACATACATGGCGGACTTCGACAACGCTGCCCTACTCTTACTGGGAGATTATTGAAATGATAACGAAAATTTTAAATAACTGCACTTAACAGTTGGCCAATCTAAACCCAACAGGAAATAATAACCTCTTAGGCCAGTGCCGTACTGAGGAATATTGGCCCGAGGTCGTGGCAGTACGGACCGAGGGCCAATATTCTTCAGTGCGGCTCGAGCTAGCTAGATTAGTAAGTAGTTTATTATATGGCACTTGCGCCATGCTTGTTTTGAATTTCCTCGCTTTCCAAAACCCCAAACACGCAGCTTATGACCGTTTCCATGGAAACGGTCCGTACGGTGAAATCCCGACCAAGAAAGAACCAGTCAGAACGCTCGGATTTCCCTCAAGACTACATTGCCATATAATAAAAAAAAACTATATATACAAGGCCTGACTGGAATAACGCTTACTCCTACTCGAAGATTGCTACTAATTTCATAGTCTTATTCTTTGACCAACACAATCAAAACAATACAGTGACTCCTAATTTCGCCCCGAAACGATTCCCTAATAAATTGAGCACTAGGCAAAATACGTCATCAGGCACGTTTCTGGATAAAAATAAAGATGATGTTGTCTCGGCTACACTATTAACACGATTGGTTTTAAGAAAGCAAGCACCATCTAAAAGAGTTTATGTTGGTCAAAGGTTCACTAGCTACCTTATTTGCTGTGCAAATTGGCCTTACTACGACAACCAGCCTTACAGCTTGGGAAAAGATACTGTTTTGGAAATACTTTGCCCGACTCAAGGGCACTGAAGGGTTTCTCCCATTATCCAAATCGTTTTTCAGCGTATGACTTACAATATATTGTAGCTCAAAGGTCAAATGCAACATAATGGTCCCTTTTTTGTTTGCCTAATACAACTGTTTTTGATGAATTTATAGCCTTAAAAGATTTGATATTTGACGTGGACGCATGTATACTGGAAAATCTTAGACTTCCAATATCTGCAGAGAGGTTTTCCTTCTCAAGTGTGTTAAAGCTTGGCTTTTTATAATCAGGTGACCCCCTGCAAAGAAATATACTTTGTTCAATTTTTCTTAGTATAAAATGGCTTATTGCCGTCATTTAGTGGGAAATAAATAGAATTTCACTAGTTTAACAACATGACAGTGGTTTTTAGTGTCACGTGACATTTCTTAAATAATGACGTCACAATGCGTGTTTTTGGAAATGGGGCATGTTTGCACTGAGAATTTCTAAAATGTTTTTGATTCCATTTGTTTAGAATCGCTATTAAATTAAAAATCAGCCTTTTAAGGTGGTATACAGTACAGC
>JAHPZR010030207.1:0-7500 GCA_019787425.1 Platygyra sinensis | reverse complement strand
ACCATCACTAGACGTAATTTACCATCACTAGACGTCATTCACCATCACTAGACCTCATTCACCATCACTGGACGTGATTCACCGTCACTAGACATCATTCACCATCACTAGACGTCATTCACCATCACTAGACGTCATTCACCATCACTAGACCTCATTCACCATCACTAGACGTAATTCACCATCACTGGACGTGATTCACCATCACTAGACATCATTCACCATCACTAGACATCATTCACCATCACCAGACATCATTGACCATTACTAGACGTCATTGACCATCACTAGACGTCATTCACCATCACTAGACATCATTAACCATCACTAGACGTCATTCACCATCACTAGACGTAATTCACCATCACTGGACGTGATTCACCATCACTAGACATCATTCACCATAACTGGACGTCATTCACCATCACTAGACATCATTCACCATCATTCACCATCACTAGACATCATTTACCATCACTAGACATCATTCACCATCACTAGACGTCATTCACCATCACTAGACGTCATTCACCATCACTAGACGTCATTCACCATCACTAGACGTCATTCACCATCACTAGACATCATTCACCATCACTGGACGTAATTCACCATCACTAGACGTCATTCACCATCACTAGACGTCATTCACCGTCACTAGACATCATTCACCATCACTAGACGTAATTCACCATCACTAGACGTCATTCACCATCACTAGACGTCATTCACCATCACTAAACGTCATTCACCGTCACTAGACATCATTTACCATCACTAGACGTAATTCACCATCACTAGACGTAATTCACCATCACTAGACGTCATTTACCATCACTAGACCTCATTCACCATCACTGGACGTGATTCACCGTCACTAGACATTATTCACCATCACTAGACGTCATTGACCATCACTAGACGTCATTCACCATTACTAGACGTCATTCACCATCACTAGACGTCATTTACCATCACTGGATGTGATTCACCATCACTAGACATCATTCACCATCACTAGACATCATTCACCATCACTAGACATCATTTACCATCACTAGACATCATTCACCATCACAAGACGTAATTCACCATCACTAGAAGTAAGTCACCATAACTTGACGTAATTCACCATCACTAGACATCATTCACCATCACTAGACGTACTTGACCATCACTAGACGTAATTCATCATCACTAGACATCATTCACCATCACTAGACGTCATTCACCATCACTAGACATCATTCACCATCACTAGACGTCATTCACCATCACTAGACGTAATTCACCATTACTGGACGTGATTCACCATCACTAGACATCATTCACTAACACTGGACGTCATTCACCATCATTAACCATCACTAGACATCATTCACCATCACTAGACATCATTTACCATCACTAGACATCATTAACCATCACTAGACGTCATTCACCATCACTAGACGTCATTCACCATCACTAGACGTCATTCACTATCACTAGACATCATTTACCATCACTGGACGTCATTCACCATTACTAGACATCATTCACCATCACTAGACATCATTCACCATCACTAGACGTCATTCACCATCACTAGACATCATTCACCATCACTAGACGTAACTCACCATTACTAGACGTGATTCACCATCACTAGACGTCATTCACCATCACTAGACGTCATTCACCATCACTAGACGTCATGCACCATCACTAGACGTCATTCACCATCACCAGACGTAATTCACCATTACTGGACGTTATTAACTATCACTAAACGTAATGCACCATCCGTAGAAGTAATTCACTATCACTAGACATCATTCACCATCACTAGATATCATTTCACCATCACTAAGACGTGATTCCCCATCACTGGAACGTCAATCACCATCACAACCAGTCATGTGAATGACGTCCTAGTGATGGGAATGATGTCTAGTGATGGTGAATCACGTCTAGTGATGGTGAATGATATCTAGTGATGGTGAATGATGTCTAGTGATAGTGAATTACTTCTACGGATGGTGCATTACGTTTAGTGATAGTTAATAACGTCCAGTAATGGTGAATTACGTCTGGTGATGGTGAATGACGTCTAGTGATGGTGCATGACGTCTAGTGATGGTGAATGACGTCTAGTGATGGTGAATGACGTCTAGTGATGGTGAATCACGTCTAGTAATGGTGAGTTACGTCTAGTGATGGTGAATGATGTCTAGTGATGGTGAATGACGTCTAGTGATGGTGAATGATGTCTAGTGATGGTGAATGATGTCTAGTAATGGTGAATGACGTCCAGTGATGGTAAATGATGTCTAGTGATAGTGAATGACGTCTAGTGATGGTGAATGACGTCTAGTGATGGTGAATGACGTCTAGTGATGGTTAATGATGTCTAGTGATGGTAAATGATGTCTAGTGATGGTGAATGATGTCTAGTGATGGTTAATGATGGTGAATGACGTCCAGTGTTAGTGAATGATGTCTAGTGATGGTGAATCACGTCCAGTAATGGTGAATTACGTCTAGTGATGGTGAATGACGTCTAGTGATGGTGAATGATGTCTAGTGATGGTGAATGACGTCTAGTGATGGTGAATGATGTCTAGTGATGATGAATTACGTCTAGTGATGGTCAAGTACGTCTAGTGATGGTGAATGATGTCTAGTGATGGTGAATTACGTCAAGTTATGGTGACTTACTTCTAGTGATGGTGAATTACGTCTTGTGATGGTGAATGATGTCTAGTGATGGTAAATGATGTCTAGTGATGGTGAATGATGTCTAGTGATGGTGAATGATGTCTAGTGATGGTGAATCACATCCAGTGATGGTAAATGACGTCTAGTGATGGTGAATGACGTCTAGTAATGGTGAATGACGTCTAGTGATGGTCAATGACGTCTAGTGATGGTGAATAATGTCTAGTGACGGTGAATCACGTCCAGTGATGGTGAATGAGGTCTAGTGATGGTAAATGACGTCTAGTGATGGTGAATTACGTCTAGTGATGGTGAATTACGTCTAGTGATGGTAAATGATGTCTAGTGACGGTGAATGACGTTTAGTGATGGTGAATGACGTCTAGTGATGGTGAATGACGTCTAGTGATGGTGAATTACGTCTAGTGATGGTGAATGATGTCTAGTGACGGTGAATGACGTCTAGTGATGGTGAATGACGTCTAGTGATGGTGAATTACGTCCAGTGATGGTGAATGATGTCTAGTGATGGTGAATGACGTCTAGTGATGGTGAATGACGTCTAGTGATGGTGAATGACGTCTAGTGATGGTGAATGACGTCTAGTGATGGTGAATGATGTCTAGTGATGGTAAATGATGTCTAGTGATGGTGAATGATGGTGAATGATGTCTAGTGATGGTGAATGACGTCCAGTTATGGTGAATGATGTCTAGTGATGGTGAATCACGTCCAGTGATGGTGAATTACGTCTAGTGATGGTGAATGACGTCTAGTGATGGTTAATGATGTCTAGTGATGGTGAATGACGTCTAGTGATGGTCAATGACGTCTAGTAATGGTCAATGATGTCTGGTGATGGTGAATGATGTCTAGTGATGGTGAATGATGTCTAGTGATGGTGAATCACGTCCAGTGATGGTGAATTACGTCTAGTGATGGTGAATGAGGTCTAGTGATGGTGAATGACGTCTAGTGATGGTGAATGACGTCTAGTGATGGTGAATGATGTCTAGTGACGGTGAATCACGTCCAGTGATGGTGAATGAGGTCTAGTGATGGTGAATGACGTCTAGTGATGGTAAATTACGTCTAGTGATGGTGAATGATGTCTAGTGACGGTGAATGACGTCTAGTGATGGTGAATAACGTCTAGCGATGGTGAATTACGTCTAGTTATGGTGAATGATCTCTAGTGACGGTGAATGACGTCTTGTGAGGGTGAATGACGTCTAGTGATGGTGAATTTCGTCCAGTGATAGTGAATGACGTCTAGTGATGGTGAATGACGTCTAGTGATGGTGAATGATGTCTAGTGATGGTGAATGACGTCTAGTGATGGTGAATGATGTCTAGTGATGGTGAATGACGTCTAGTGATGGTGAATGACGTCTAGTGATGGTGAATGATGTTTAGTGATGGTGAATGACGTCTAGTGATGGTGAATGATGTCTAGTGATGGTGAATGATGTCTAGTGATGGTGAATGATGTCTAGTGATGGTGAATGATGTCTAGTGATGGTGAATTACGTCTAGTTATGGTGAATTACGTCTAGTGATGGTGAATTACGTCTAGTTATGGTGAATTACGTCCAGTGATGGTGAATGATGTCTAGTGATGGTGAATGATGTCTAGTGATGGTGAATGATGTCTAGTGATGGTGAATGATGTCTAGTGATGGTGAATGATGTCTACTGATGGTGAATGACGTCTAGTGATGGTGAAATATGTCTAGTTATGGTGAATTACGTCTAGTGATGGTGAATGATGTCTAGTGATGGTGAATTACGTATAGTGATGGTAAATTACGTCTAGTGATGATGAATGATGTCTAGTGATGGTGAATGATGCCTAGTGATGATGAATGATGGGAAGTTATGGAACATGATGTCTGTTGATTGTGAACAATGTCTAATAACGTCAAATGATGTATAATAATGTCTAGTGTTGTTTAGTTATGTGAAGTTACGTCTAATGACTCCAAATGACGTGTAGTTTCATATATGGTATTGGAATTTTTATGAGGTTTCTCCATTTGGTGTTTATAGGACACGAATTTATAACCGCGTTGGGTAGTTCAACGAACTGACAAAATGGCGGGAGAATCAAGAGAACCTGGTACCTAACGTGAAAACCGCTGATTCCTAGTTGTTGCAGATCGGGTACTCACCGGCACTCTGCGTCGTTCTTATAATTACGAAGGCACCAAGAGAGTCCAAATTGATAGAAAACGCCGAATTGAAACACAGGGAACATACATGTAAAAGCTCAGAGTTAGTTGTATTAGTCTTACGTGTAAAATGGTCATAACTCGGAACATTTTAAATAACCCTCTAAATCGATGATATTTCGTTCCCCGATTACGGTCTGCCCGATTATGAGGGTGGTAAAGGGTATTTTCGTGACTCGTGATCGGCCCTTTTTTTCCCCGTGAAATGTGAAATGGCTATTTTTTTTCCTCGTGAATCGTGATTCTCGTAGTAGCCGTGAACCGTGATTTTGCAACATTATTCTCCGTGAAACGAGAAATAAAAGTTTAATTCGCCGTGAACCGTGATTTTCATTACGTCTTTGTTTTTCGTAAATTGTGAAAGGACCTTTTTATTTTTCGTGAAACGTGATCTAGACCTCCCTTTACCACCCTTGATTATGCCGAGATAATTTTGAACATATTACTATATCTGGAGCATCAGGCATAATGCTGGCATAATACTAATATTTTTGGAGCATAATGCCTCTGTTTCTGAAAAGTGTGAGAGGTGTATGCAAATTTTGCCAGCAACTCGCTCTAGAAATGTGTACAAAATTGATGAAAGTGGGAATATTTTTGGAACTTGATACCTTAGACTCGTACCCAGTGCATTTTTCCAGGCTTCCGAGCTTGTATATGGGTTCGTGGATTTGCATTATTGGCACTTGCTCGTGAGATGTTTAACTGGATAATTATTGTCTAGCATTTTTTTCAAAATTGAAAGACTGGGAATATATAACAATTATTCCATGAGCCCGCGTTGGATATGAAGTGATAGAATAACCAACGAGCGCGTAGCGCGAGTTGGTTATAATCACTTCATATCCAACAAGGGCGACTGGAATAATTGTTTTAGTAAATTCTCAAACCGGGTTTTGCCGCCGATTTTTATTTCCACAATTTTACACAGCGAAAAATTTTAAACTTGGCGCACTATTTTCCATATGACGTAAAAACTCGGACTATTGGCTCATAGTCGGAGTTTTTTAGCCAATCAAAAAGCTAGAAATGCAATAGTCGGAGCTGAGAATTTACTAATTATTAATAGGTACGAGCCTCTTGGGGGTGGGGTGGAAGTGTCATTTTAGTCCGGCATAATTTCAGCATAATACCTCCAGCCGAGCATAATTTTGAGCATAATACCCTGTTTTCATGGGTGACGCCCGAAAGAATAATACTCTATTTTTTGAGCATAATCCGGCAGACCCTATCCCCGATAATGACGGTATTTCGTATGTGTAAATCTGGACGTGCTATAACAGCCCAACTTGTTAACTCTTACATAAATGCTCCAAAGATGTTTTTCCTTTCTCTATTTACTGTTCGTCCTTTATCATTCTATGTGCGCTTTATAGCGGTGTTACACTTAAACTTTACGCGCCTTTTTAATACAGCTGAAAAGCTCTTTCTAGTTAGGTTTTCATTTCGTGCCGTGAAAGTCCCATTTTTTCCATAACTTGGTATTACATCGTTTGAACAGTTTACGTTGGTTAAACCGTTACATGCAGGAACCACCGCGGGGGAGGGGTTGGTAGAGCTATAGCCCTACCACTTTTATTGCTGGACTGGATTATTGTCTAGGGCTCCAGATGGTGCGCTTGCTGCAAATGTAAGATAAATGGCGAAACACTGACCTTAACGTTTGTTTGTATTGGCTAGACTTTTTTAGCTCCACCACTTTACCATTATATGATTTTTGTAGGGTTTAAACAGGCCCTGTGTGAAATTTAGATCTTTTCTTTCTCTAAGAGTACCCATTTTACATCTACATAGTTTTTAGAGTTTTCGAAAACCCCCATTATCTCATTTAAATTGTTTTCACAGCCATTTCAAGGTCCCCTTTGTTGATTTATATCAGTTTTCACAGGTTACTTACAGCCAACACCTCCGCCCCCTCAACCGTAGCCCCTAGTTTTCCATTCAAAGATGTTTTACAGGCGGCCCTAGGTTTATTTACATGGTTTTTATATGTTTCACACAGGCCCCTTTTTTCATTTACATGGTTTTTACGTGTTTCTTGCAGGCCCCTTTCATTCATTTACATGGTTCTTACAGGGTTACAAACAGGCCCCCCTTTTCATTTACATGGTTTTTACATGTTTCCAAACAGGCCTCCTTTTTTCATTTACATGTTTTTTACATGTTTCATACAGGCCCCCTTTTTGCATTTCCATGGTATTTACAGGGTTACAAACATGACATTTCCAGAATTTTTATAGCATTTGGTTGAATTATTTACACATTTTTACACGGTTTAGTAGAGCAATTTACATGTTTTTTACAACAGAAGATACTGTAAAAGTGCTTAAAAGATTTTACAGGTTTTTTACATGTTCTTCAAATATTCTTTGTCGAAACAGACAATGTAAATCGCCATTTACAGAACATTTACATGCTATATTAAAAGCTGTAAATTTCCTGTAAATTTATTTTACAATACCCCAACATGTAAATTGAAATTTACAAACAATGTAAATCAAGATTTACATACTGTAAATTAAAATTGACATGTCCATGGAAATTTTCAACTTTTCCAGTGAATCCACCC
>JAHPZR010030206.1:12500-17309 GCA_019787425.1 Platygyra sinensis | reverse complement strand
CAAGTCTACCATAGTGAAGCAGACACTTTCAGGAAAGGCTCTAATCAATAATGATATCATTATTTAGCCTTCACTTTACCAATTTGTACAGCATGTTAGATCATATATTAATGAATTTTGCACTATAGAAATATTATTATTATTGTGAACTTTATTGGTAAGATCATCAGTATGTACATCAACATCATTGCGGCCACAGCCTAGGCAATGTGGACTAGGGTAGTAAATATATATGTACATGTACACATTGTATAGAGCATTTTCACTCACGTGACAAAATTTGCATATTGTCATGACAACCGACCTAATCCGCCATATTGGTGTTCCATCCCAGAATACATGCTGCTTGAGATAACCAACACCTGGGACATTTTGTGCAACATTCTTGCGTTCTTAGCGAAGAAATTTAATTTTTGTCATCATGGTCCTTTGCCTCATTGTCGGATGTGGCAATAAAATGGGCAAGATACGGCCCACGACTGGAAAAGTAAGCTTTTTTCGTGTTCCACGTGTTGTTGTCAACCAAGGAGAGTACATGGAAGAGTTGACGGCGGAGCGAAGAAGAAGGTGGATTTCAGCGATCAGCAGAGAGAACTTAACTGACTCGATTTTAGAAAATGACTGGGTTTGCAGCAAGCATTTTGTATCAGGAGAACCTGCTAAAGACTGGGATCATTTTAACATGGATTGGTTCCCTACGTTGTGTCTTGGGCATTCTAAACAACAAGTGAAAGACCCCGAGGCAGCTGAAGTTCGGTCTCGAACAGCTGCCGAAAGACGGAAACATCGATCTGAGTTGCTTGAAAATGAGATAAAAGAGAAAATGCTAAAAATAGACGAACCATGAGAGACAATTGAAGAAATACCTTTTTCCAAGGAGGATGGACTGGGTGAAAACCTCGAACAAGATGGAGCAACAGATGCTGAGCAAGCGAACAGTGAACTTGAAGATTAGAGTAAAGCATCGCTCGATCGTGAGCAAACAACGGTGGGACGCTGGAACTCAGACAGTGAACTCAGATTTGAAGATAAAAATCCAAACTCATGCAGCAATGCAGACTGATGAATTTGAATACTTATTCAAGGAGACAGTCATCCAGCCTTTTACAGAAGAGTACAATGTTAATAATGAAGACAGGGTGCAGTTTTACACTGGTTTGCGGATTGCCTGGTTTTGATGTACTTAACACCACTTTTTGTTTTGTTAGCCCGTTTGTTAGTCGAAAGAGCAAAACGCTGACATTGTTTCAAGAATTTGTTATGGTTTTAATCAAACTACATGTAAGACTTAATGTTCCACTACAAGACCTGGCCTTTCGGTTTGGAGTCTCGCTTTCAACTGTTTCAAGGACATTTACTGCATGGTTGACTGTTATGGATGTAAGGTTATCTCCGCTCATTAGGTGGCCAGAAAGAGATGAGTTATGGTGTACAATGCCTATGTGTTTCCAGTTTTCTTTCGGGAAGAAAACAACAATAATAATAGACTGTTTTAAAGTTTTTATAGAATGCCCTTCCAATCTGCTTGCAAGGTCACAAACGTTTTCGAATTATAAACATCGCAATACAGTGAAAGTACTTATTGGAATCACACCTCAAGGATCGATATGCTTTATATCAAAAGCATGGGGAGGACGGACTTCTGATAAATACCTAACAGAGAGGTGTGGTTTACTAAACAACCTCAAGCCTGGGGGCCTCATGTTGGCTGACAGAGGGTTCACAATTAGCGAAAGCGTTGCACTCTACCAAGCGCAGATAGCTATCCCAGCCTTCACAAAAGGCAAGAACCAACTAGACCCATTTGATGTAGAAAGGACACGGGGAATCGCAAATGTTCGAATACACGTGGAGCGTGTCATTGGACTTTTGAGGCAAAAATATACTATCTTGCAGTCAACTCTACCATTGGATTACCTCACCTCTTCTAACAATGCTGCAAACTGTCCATTGATTGACAGGATGATCAGAGTTTGCTCAGCTCTGACAAATCTTTGCCCATCTGTTGTTCCCTTTGAGTAAGCTTTTTAATTCAAGTTTATGTAAACAAATCTGATTTTTAAATAAGTTGAAATTGGGAAGTACTGTAGTTTTAGGAATAGATGCTAGTTACAATAACATTAAAGCCTTTGTGTAGGGTGTTTATGGGAAGGAACTATAGGTGTATCCAAGTACTCAACGGAATGCAATTGTTCCTTCAAAGATAAAAATACAAATTTCATTTTTAAGTCAACCTCTAATTCTTAACATAGTATAATCATAGTAGTTCATCAACAGAGCCATTGTCAGCACTATGCTTTTAAAATTTACATGACTTCGGAAGATCCACTGTTGATTACAACTTTCTGTTCATTCCAAGATAAATACGTGTTTGAGACAACCTAGACAAACTGTCTGACTTTGTTTCTAAAAGTTTCATATCTTAAGTCACTCAAATGTAGGAAACATTTGCAATAAACCATTCTTTAGGGAGTGATACAGATGTGCTCTCATTTTGCAGATATCAAACTGCACAGTTTGGGGAGGTATGCCATAGGCTAGGCAGGTTGCAAAGGCAGCAGCAAATACCCCTCAGTCACTGCCATTTTGCTGTTGCTGAACAGGAACAACTTGAATGCCAGTAAAATTTGCCTGTCCAACAAGATTTATTACTTGATCTTCTACTTCACTATAAATGATGCCATGGTAAAGACTGTCATATAAATTCACTGTGCCATCTCCACACCCCACTGAAGCTATGCACACCCAGTGTTTGTCCCCAGTATGCAAAATCTGAATAAATTCACAATTGACCTGATTAAAGTTTCTGCAGGGGCCCAAAGTTGGTCTCTGTAGACCCTCAATTCCAGGGTTAATTTTTCTAAGGCATACATGTACTGCATGAACCATATCACAATCAAGCCAGCCATGGGGGACAAAATCAGTTTGTAGTGTTCTTCATTAAGCTTTGCAAGGGATGCTGACTTTTCAGTAAGGCCTGTTGAAATTCCAGTTATAATGACATCTTCATTATCTAACTTGTATGCATGTAAAGAGTCCTTTGCTTCTTTAGCTTCCTTGGTATTTAGGTTGCCTTTGCCCCCTGATTTACAACCTATACATTCCCATGTTCTAAGGGCATTGTTTGGCATCCTTTTGAAGTTTAAGCAAGCCAAGTGAAAAAGCTGTCCGTTTTCACACAATGGGTTATGGCATTTCAGGAGTTTATCTCAAGGCAGTGGCTTCTTGTTGCACATACATATGCAGTCCAGTTTAAGAGTTTCATCCAAAATTTCCTTTGTTTGTGTGCTTTTTAATTTCTCATTCCTGGCTGCAGCAGTTTTTTTGACACAGACTACAAAACCACCTTTTTGGTACTTTTTGGACTTTCAAGCTGGTTAAGTGGAAAGAAGAAATGGGACATGCTTGGTTGCTGCATGTGACAACAGCATCAGTAGTATTCATCCTGCAAAAGCAGACAGAACTGATACCAGATGATGACTGAGGCACATTTCTTTTCTGGGTATACCACCTTCCCAGGATTTCTGGTAGAACACAGTATCTCCAAAAGTGATTTAGTTTGGAAACTACAGAATTCCAGTGACGGATATCTGGGTGAATTCTTTCACAGAAGAAGGCAATTTGTTCATTAAAGCCACAAACAATGAAGTCACAGTAATTGTATCCAGTAGTGAATATTTGCTGTTGTGACTGGTAATAGTATGCATGTTCTCTTTTAAGACTTGTAGCTCCTTTTTCTGACTTCAAATATGAATTGGACTTGTCAGGGTAATCTTTAAGGTCAGTATCCTTCAAACAGTAGGGGCACTTTACCTCCCCACAGCCCTCACCACAACAATCCCAAGAACAAAGAAAGTCAGGTGTAGCGTGTAACCAGGGATATTTAGCTCTTATTCACCGAGCAGGAGGTCTGTATGGGAGAATCTTGACCGAGGTCGTAAGTACAGACCGAACGCAGTGAGGTCTGTACACACGACCGAGGTCAAGATTCTCCCATACAGATCGACTTAGCTTGGTTAATAAGATGTTTATTATATGGCAAAAACAAGAATAATTTAATTTGTTTAATGTAACAGGTTTGTACTAAGTGTCAGTTTGCTTGCAAACGGTGATGAGCGGCCGAATTTAATTCTTCCAAAGTTTGCTCGTCCTCTTTACTTTATTTTCTCATCAGTTTTTTTTGGCGTTTACAGAAATACATATTCTTAGATGAAAACAGTCAATGATTTTGCATTTTAGTTCGCAACTTTTTCACTTCAAAACATAACTGGTCTAGCTGCCGGTCTAGATGGGAAAATCTAGATCGCGGTCAATATCCATTTAGCCAATCAAATTCGTGAATTTGTTAGTTCCCAGTCCTTGTGAGACAGAGCCATATAATAATGTTGATTAATAAATGTACCACAAGTTTTAATATGAAAGTTGGTGTGCTTTTCCTTCATGACCTTTTCGTATGCTTTAATTGCAATACTCTCATGTTTGCAACAGTGTTCTGTAGCTGCATTGCTAAACTTGAAAATGCTCGGGTAACATATTGTTTTTATTAATGACTGTGAAGGCTGTGCTAGATTGGTGTGAGAAGCTGCTTTACTAATTGATGCCCCAACTCTACCAGCTCTGTGACGATAGAAACTAGAACCTTGTGATTGACTTCGGGTATCTTCCTCTATCATTTTCCTCTCTGCAGCTGTGATTTGAATGTTAACATTTGAACATGCCTCCAACAGATCATGATACTCTAAGTCTAAGTACTTCTTGTCCAATAAATCAGAGCTGGTTGGTATGTTTCTGCTCTTTGAAACAAAAGTT
>JAHPZR010030206.1:0-5000 GCA_019787425.1 Platygyra sinensis | reverse complement strand
CACTTTTGACGTCACTGATTCAATATCATGAAGATTCTTTCTAAATTAAGTGAACTGCAGCTGGTTATATGGTAAATTATGCTTGTGGTTTTAAGCAATCAAAAATGTAGAAATATTTTGGATGAACAATAATATATTATCACATGCAAAACAAAGCCGTGTCTCTGAGCTTGATTCATCCTTTCTCTGAAACTTTTGTTTCAAAGAGCAGAAACATACCAACCAGCTCTGATTTATTGGACAAGAAGTACTTAGACTTAGAGTATCATGATCTGTTGGAGGCATGTTCAAATGTTAACATTCAAATCACAGCTGCAGAGAGGAAAATGATAGAGGAAGATACCCGAAGTCAATCACAAGGTTCTAGTTTCTATCGTCACAGAGCTGGTAGAGTTGGGGCATCAATTAGTAAAGCAGCTTCTCACACCAATCTAGCACAGCCTTCACAGTCATTAATAAAAACAATATGTTACCCGAGCATTTTCAAGTTTAGCAATGCAGCTACAGAACACTGTTGCAAACATGAGAGTATTGCAATTAAAGCATACGAAAAGGTCATGAAGGAAAAGCACACCAACTTTCATATTAAAACTTGTGGTACATTTATTAATCAACATTATTATATGGCTCTGTCTCACAAGGACTGGGAACTAACAAATTCACGAATTTGATTGGCTAAATGGATATTGACCGCGATCTAGATTTTCCCATCTAGACCGGCAGCTAGACCAGTTATGTTTTGAAGTGAAAAAGTTGCGAACTAAAATGCAAAATCATTGACTGTTTTCATCTAAGAATATGTATTTCTGTAAACGCCAAAAAAAACTGATGAGAAAATAAAGTAAAGAGGACGAGCAAACTTTGGAAGAATTAAATTCGGCCGCTCATCACCGTTTGCAAGCAAACTGACACTTAGTACAAACCTGTTACATTAAACAAATTAAATTATTCTTGTTTTTGCCATATAATAAACATCTTATTAACCAAGCTAAGTCGATCTGTATGGGAGAATCTTGACCTCGGTCGTGTGTACAGACCTCACTGCGTTCGGTCTGTACTTACGACCTCGGTCAAGATTCTCCCATACAGACCTCCTGCTCGGTGAATAAGAGCTAAATATCCCTGGTTACACGCTACACCTGACTTTCTTTGTTCTTGGGATTGTTGTGGTGAGGGCTGTGGGGAGGTAAAGTGCCCCTACTGTTTGAAGGATACTGACCTTAAAGATTACCCTGACAAGTCCAATTCATATTTGAAGTCAGAAAAAGGAGCTACAAGTCTTAAAAGAGAACATGCATACTATTACCAGTCACAACAGCAAATATTCACTACTGGATACAATTACTGTGACTTCATTGTTTGTGGCTTTAATGAACAAATTGCCTTCTTCTGTGAAAGAATTCACCCAGATATCCGTCACTGGAATTCTGTAGTTTCCAAACTAAATCACTTTTGGAGATACTGTGTTCTACCAGAAATCCTGGGAAGGTGGTATACCCAGAAAAGAAATGTGCCTCAGTCATCATCTGGTATCAGTTCTGTCTGCTTTTGCAGGATGAATACTACTGATGCTGTTGTCACATGCAGCAACCAAGCATGTCCCATTTCTTCTTTCCACTTAACCAGCTTGAAAGTCCAAAAAGTACCAAAAAGGTGGTTTTGTAGTCTGTGTCAAAAAAACTGCTGCAGCCAGGAATGAGAAATTAAAAAGCACACAAACAAAGGAAATTTTGGATGAAACTCTTAAACTGGACTGCATATGTATGTGCAACAAGAAGCCACTGCCTTGAGATAAACTCCTGAAATGCCATAACCCATTGTGTGAAAACGGACAGCTTTTTCACTTGGCTTGCTTAAACTTCAAAAGGATGCCAAACAATGCCCTTAGAACATGGGAATGTATAGGTTGTAAATCAGGGGGCAAAGGCAACCTAAATACCAAGGAAGCTAAAGAAGCAAAGGACTCTTTACATGCATACAAGTTAGATAATGAAGATGTCATTATAACTGGAATTTCAACAGGCCTTACTGAAAAGTCAGCATCCCTTGCAAAGCTTAATGAAGAACACTACAAACTGATTTTGTCCCCCATGGCTGGCTTGATTGTGATATGGTTCATGCAGTACATGTATGCCTTAGAAAAATTAACCCTGGAATTGAGGGTCTACAGAGACCAACTTTGGGCCCCTGCAGAAACTTTAATCAGGTCAATTGTGAATTTATTCAGATTTTGCATACTGGGGACAAACACTGGGTGTGCATAGCTTCAGTGGGGTGTGGAGATGGCACAGTGAATTTATATGACAGTCTTTACCATGGCATCATTTATAGTGAAGTAGAAGATCAAGTAATAAATCTTGTTGGACAGGCAAATTTTACTGGCATTCAAGTTGTTCCTGTTCAGCAACAGCAAAATGGCAGTGACTGAGGGGTATTTGCTGCTGCCTTTGCAACCTGCCTAGCCTATGGCATACCTCCCCAAACTGTGCAGTTTGATATCTGCAAAATGAGAGCACATCTGTATCACTCCCTAAAGAATGGTTTATTGCAAATGTTTCCTACATTTGAGTGACTTAAGATATGAAACTTTTAGAAACAAAGTCAGACAGTTTGTCTAGGTTGTCTCAAACACGTATTTATCTTGGAATGAACAGAAAGTTGTAATCAACAGTGGATCTTCCGAAGTCATGTAAATTTTAAAAGCATAGTGCTGACAATGGCTCTGTTGATGAACTACTATGATTATACTATGTTAAGAATTAGAGGTTGACTTAAAAATGAAATTTGTATTTTTATCTTTGAAGGAACAATTGCATTCCGTTGAGTACTTGGATACACCTATAGTTCCTTCCCATAAACACCCTACACAAAGGCTTTAATGTTATTGTAACTAGCATCTATTCCTAAAACTACAGTACTTCCCAATTTCAACTTATTTAAAAATCAGATTTGTTTACATAAACTTGAATTAAAAAGCTTACTCAAAGGGAACAACAGATGGGCAAAGATTTGTCAGAGCTGAGCAAACTCTGATCATCCTGTCAATCAATGGACAGTTTGCAGCATTGTTAGAAGAGGTGAGGTAATCCAATGGTAGAGTTGACTGCAAGATAGTATATTTTTGCCTCAAAAGTCCAATGACACGCTCCACGTGTATTCGAACATTTGCGATTCCCCGTGTCCTTTCTACATCAAATGGGTCTAGTTGGTTCTTGCCTTTTGTGAAGGCTGGGATAGCTATCTGCGCTTGGTAGAGTGCAACGCTTTCGCTAATTGTGAACCCTCTGTCAGCCAACATGAGGCCCCCAGGCTTGAGGTTGTTTAGTAAACCACACCTCTCTGTTAGGTATTTATCAGAAGTCCGTCCTCCCCATGCTTTTGATATAAAGCATATCGATCCTTGAGGTGTGATTCCAATAAGTACTTTCACTGTATTGCGATGTTTATAATTCGAAAACGTTTGTGACCTTGCAAGCAGATTGGAAGGGCATTCTATAAAAACTTTAAAACAGTCTATTATTATTGTTGTTTTCTTCCCGAAAGAAAACTGGAAACACATAGGCATTGTACACCATAACTCATCTCTTTCTGGCCACCTAATGAGCGGAGATAACCTTACATCCATAACAGTCAACCATGCAGTAAATGTCCTTGAAACAGTTGAAAGCGAGACTCCAAACCGAAAGGCCAGGTCTTGTAGTGGAACATTAAGTCTTACATGTAGTTTGATTAAAACCATAACAAATTCTTGAAACAATGTCAGCGTTTTGCTCTTTCGACTAACAAACGGGCTAACAAAACAAAAAGTGGTGTTAAGTACATCAAAACCAGGCAATCCGCAAACCAGTGTAAAACTGCACCCTGTCTTCATTATTAACATTGTACTCTTCTGTAAAAGGCTGGATGACTGTCTCCTTGAATAAGTATTCAAATTCATCAGTCTGCATTGCTGCATGAGTTTGGATTTTTATCTTCAAATCTGAGTTCACTGTCTGAGTTCCAGCGTCCCACCGTTGTTTGCTCACGATCGAGCGATGCTTTACTCTAATCTTCAAGTTCACTGTTCGCTTGCTCAGCATCTGTTGCTCCATCTTGTTCGAGGTTTTCACCCAGTCCATCCTCCTTGGAAAAAGGTATTTCTTCAATTGTCTCTCATGGTTCGTCTATTTTTAGCATTTTCTCTTTTATCTCATTTTCAAGCAACTCAGATCGATGTTTCCGTCTTTCGGCAGCTGTTCGAGACCGAACTTCAGCTGCCTCGGGGTCTTTCACTTGTTGTTTAGAATGCCCAAGACACAACGTAGGGAACCAATCCATGTTAAAATGATCCCAGTCTTTAGCAGGTTCTCCTGATACAAAATGCTTGCTGCAAACCCAGTCATTTTCTAAAATCGAGTCAGTTAAGTTCTCTCTGCTGATCGCTGAAATCCACCTTCTTCTTCGCTCCGCCGTCAACTCTTCCATGTACTCTCCTTGGTTGACAACAACACGTGGAACACGAAAAAAGCTTACTTTTCCAGTCGTGGGCCGTATCTTGCCCATTTTATTGCCACATCCGACAATGAGGCAAAGGACCATGATGACAAAAATTAAATTTCTTCGCTAAGAACGCAAGAATGTTGCACAAAATGTCCCAGGTGTTGGTTATCTCAAGCAGCATGTATTCTGGGATGGAACACCAATATGGCGGATTAGGTCGGTTGTCATGACAATATGCAAATTTTGTCACGTGAGTGAAAATGCTCTATACAATGTGTACATGTACATATATATTTACTACCCTAGTCCACATTGCCTAGGCTGTGGCCGCAATGATGTTGATGTACATACTGATGATCTTACCAATAAAGTTCACAATAATAATAATATTTCTATAGTGCAAAATTCATTAATATATGATCTAACATGCTGTACAAATTGGTAAAGTGAAGGCTAAATAATGATATCATTATTGATTAGAGCCTTTCCTGAAAGTGTCTGCTTCACTATGGTAGACTTGG
>JAHPZR010030204.1:20000-28553 GCA_019787425.1 Platygyra sinensis | reverse complement strand
CCAGCGTCTTGATACTGGCAATAACATTTACTGCCTGCCAAGCGCGTTACCGCTGTATATGTATTGAAGCGTGCTGCTCATAAAAATGCAAAGTTTACCAGTGCGAATATTGATCAAATCTTACTCGCTGACAAGAGTAATTGTATATTGTATAACGTTGTTAGGTGTAAACAAGGTTGTCAAAACTCGCCATGATGTAATTAAATATTTGAGTGGCGTGAATTGGCCGAGTAAAAGTTGATGAGTGGCCGTAAAAAGCGTTTTTGCGAAACGGAAGATCACGCAAGACTGACTCCCAGATGGAAAGGATCAAGGTAGTTGAGTTCGACAACAGATTTTAAAGAAACCTCAAACAATTAAAACATAAGATTGAAAAATTTCAACTTACTTTAAGGTTCCAACAAAGAATCGAAGAGTGAATTCTTCCTCTGGTGAAAATGATTCGTGTTAATACTCACGTCTTGACCTCAAATGGACAGTCACTTCGTTAAACGATGACAAAGTTGGGCCTTTAAGCCAATTTTGTTTCCCACCGCATCGGATAATGAATTAATATCTTGGATGGTAAAATATCTGCAAAGAAATTCCCATCCTATGATGTATTAACAGTGCTAAAACACATCAGAGCAAGGCAAGTTTGGAAGACAATTCACCATTCTTCCAAAAGTATTTTCAAGATTCAAGTGTATAATTACAAGGGTGACGTAATGCGGTTTTGTTACAAACCAGTCAAAATGCCCTTCATGAGTGATTGCTGTTGTCATGGTAATATGCCTAAACAAATTGCCAAACAGAGAAAAACTACACTTCGATCGAGTTTGCGGGTGAGCTTTAAGCTGGCAGAAAGAAAAAGAACCTGAGCGTTTTGAAGAAAACAGGACTAAAATGACATCAGTTTTTGTCGCTTGAAAGGAATAGACGTCAAAATTTCAAAATTTTGAAAAGTAGATTCTGCATGCGAAATAAATTGCTTCAGTGAGACTATCTCTTCACGAATGCACAACGTTAAGAATATCTGATCATGAGAGTTTGCCCTTTAGACAAAGACTTATTGTGTCAATTGATACAACTGACACATCAAGTAAATTTGATAAATATCTTTTTGCAAAAGTGTGCATGTTCCTTGTTACCAGACCTCCTTTAGGCTCTCATTCTTAACATTTTATGCCTACCCTGGTAACCACAAAGCGAGCATCCAACACTGAAGAACAAAAGCTTATGCAAGATTACTGCAAGACGTACAAAGTTAGCTAGACAAGGTAAGCGAATCTTAGGAGAGGAACCACCTTAAAAAAGCCTTGCCAGTTTGCCTAAACGAACTTCAATCGCCCGAAATCTGAAGCCCTTCCCCTAAACTGCTTCTCGAATCCCAACGAGAGGTTGTCAAGCGTGCATGCTTTACTAAGGTCAATTTCTCTTATTACGGTAAGTCGCGACGTTCTTAATGAGAAAGTTTAAGTAGAGACGAAGAAATGTTCGTGGAGGGACAGTTGTAGCGCGGTCACTGCAGCTTTTATCAAGTTTCATTGCGGGTAGCTCAAAATGATGAAGTTAACGGTATGACTAGCGTCAGTAGAATCTTATTGATGTAGAAAGAGGAAGTTAAGTTAAGACACCTGATATTACCCTCAAAGATGTCGGGATAAACCCCTACTTCAACAGGGCACGAACTTAAGCCGCACGGAATCTAAGAATGCAAGTTTGTTTGGCTTACAAACAGCGAAATTAAAACACCCTGCCAGGACATGTACAGTTAGCCAAAGGAAAAAAAAAGAACGAATAACAAATTAAACAATTTGAGTTTAAAAGTGACTGTTGTTGATAAAGTACGTTTCACTGTCTGATCTCTGTTCAAAATATAACAAGGTATTTCCCGATCGTTAATACTCATTCCCAATAAAGCATCGGTATCAACAGGTGTAGGTGATATGCTTCTGGTGTAGAACATACAGCAGTAGGCAAAACTGCCTGTATCGACCTCATTTGGACCAAAATTCAGTGTTAAGTGGACACAAAGTGCTGACTCGATACAATACACTTCTGCTTCGTGATGAATTTGACTGGTGTCATATGATCATCAATTGATACTATTTTGACGTTACTGTCATGGTTACTGTGGCAAATCGTTTGACACTGGGTAAATGGTGGTCTATTAAATTATAACATTAGTTGCAGTTGACTAATTGGCTGAACTCACGCGAATATGACAACACAAACTACCGACTTACAGACGCTTAAGGTGGCTCAAAACAGTTTCCAGCACTTTCCAAGGCGTACATTTTGATGGGTCACTTTTACCACTCTTTATAAGTCGATGCTACAATGATGGTATCAAAAACTGCCCAGTCACTGGTGAAAACGTTGGTGTTATTTTCGTGACACAATAGGTTACCATAGCAACACTATGACCTGCTAAAAACACCCTTAATTTCAGCTTTAAGCGCTTATATTTTAAAAACAGCACGGTGAAATTTTTTCTAGTTACAGAATTTTGATAAGCAGGATGAAATGCATCTTTTAGCAAAGTTTAAAAAAAACTCTGTACATGCGGTTCAGAGCCACCTTAAAGTTTCGAAAATTTTAGCTACCAATTAAGATTTCAGCCGATTTTTCAGCTTCACTTCACTTACGTTTGATATTGCGGAGATAAAACCTAGTTTTTTTTAACACTTTTGGAATTGTGGAAGCTTAAGTTTGACATTGCTGAGATCTGAGAACACAGTTTTGAGGAGCACATTTGGAGAAAGCAAATTGATTTGGATCTTAATATAGTGGTATTTCTTGCCAAAGATCCATGGCCATAAAAAGTGAAATCATTACACTTGAAGGACACATGTCGCAAATCCTTAAGTTATAATTTAGGCTATTAAATTCACAGGCATAAGTGAAATCCCATTCAATTCATGCCAAGGTACTGACACATTGTCTCTTTAACAGTGATAACAAATACACTTTACTTTTTGCATAGAAAAGCTGTGACGTTGTTGTTTGGCCGGTATAAAGGACTTGCATAAATTTAGACGAGATGGATGACAAGCACAGGGAAATCTTACGTCGCCAGCGATCAAATTTATGTCGTGACCTTGAAGTAATGAAGCTGTTACCTAAATTGGACACGGTGCTGGACACAGACGATGAAGAGGAAGTAAAGGCGGAAGGTACACGCCGAAGAAAGGTCGACAAACTTTTGAACATTCTGCCCAAGAAAGGACCAGAGGCGTTTCACGTCTTTGTGAAAGGACTGCAGGAGATCCAGCCATTCTTAGCGGCTCCTTTGCTTCGGTATTCAGGTATTTCAAGGAAAGT
The DNA here is from genome assembly GCA_019787425.1 of Platygyra sinensis. NCBI lineage: Eukaryota > Metazoa > Cnidaria > Anthozoa > Scleractinia > Merulinidae > Platygyra > Platygyra sinensis. The sequence goes on along the minus strand of JAHPZR010030204.1, from coordinate 25,247 downwards.
ATTGTTTTGGCCTGCCAAAAGATGCCAAGGCTGTTTTTGCCAAAATTTACTGGACTGAGAGCGTAACATTAGAATTGTATGCTTCTTTATATTTTATCGAGTGTGAGTACAAATAAAAGGGGTTAACGGTACTACACAAGTACTCGGTCCTAAGAAATATTTTGCAGTTATTTTGTCATTGAACATGTTTCGTTTCTAAAGTTCGACTACCCGATACTATAAATCTTGACTTTTACCCGGCAAAATTGGCGATTGGTTACGGTTAAGCACTGTTCATTACACTTCTCAAACTCATTAATTATTCATGCAGCTCTTACCCAACCAGAGCATCTTATTCTGGTCAGGTGGATGACTTTAGAAACCCAATGAAAAGCGAGTTGAAAACCACGGCGTGTTTGGAAATAATTTCAAACACAGATGCAAATTTTCTTAATATATATGCATACTGATAAAGCGATAAAAACAACTGACGAGAAACAAGTTTATTTACTCACACATTTTACGAAACAAACTTTAAAGCTAAATTATTTACTGCCGACGTTAAATGTAACGGGACAGTAATCAAACTCCTCAAACATGAAGAAAAGGCCATTCTTTTTCTAAATTTAAATTCTCGCTCGATGGTAAAAATGCACTATTAGAAATTCCCAGTTCTGTGGCGTACTAGTCGGGATAGCGCTAGCCAAGCAATTTTCTTCTTCTTCGCTAGTTTTAGGAGGTTTAAATCTGCAATTTGCCATTTGCTTTGTGAAGCAATGTGTTCGCTCAGAACTATGAAGGTTTATCTATGACAAAATTCAATAACCAGGAATTGATATCAAATTATTCAAATTGTACATGCATCAATCCAAAGCTGAATAGCCACAAGCGGATACTATATGTTCCAAATAGGGAATGCATCCAACCGAAGCTGAAGGGCATAAACCCGTTTCAGGTATCATGTAGCTAGTCAAAACGCAGAAAGGCATACTGAGTGGTAAATGGCATAACGCAAAAAGGCATAACGCAAACAGGCATATTGCGAAAAGGCATAACGCAAATAGGGATAACGCGAAAAGGCATAACGCAAATAGGCATAACGCAATTAGGCATAACGCGATAAGGCATAACGCGATAGGGCATAACGCAAATAGGCATAACGCGAAAAGGCATAACGCAAATATGGAAACATAATCACTTTCGAAACCATTTTCTTCCTGGCGTGATAGTTCAGTAAAAATTCTCCTCAAATATTGAGTCAAGACATTCTAAGTGGAAGAAGAAGGTATAGCCCTCTCGAACACTATTTTCCCAGAGCACTGACTAAAAGATACGAAGGCTCTTGTTGTTTGACTTTCGCGCATGCCCAGTTCCTTCCTACGGCCGCTGATTATTTCACGCCTATTTGCGTTATGCCTTTTCGCGTTATGCCTCTTTGTGCTATGCCTATTTGCGTTATGCCTTTTCGCGTTATGCTTATTTGCGTTGTGCCTATTTGCGTTATGCCTATTTGCGTTATGCCATTTGCCACTCAGTATGCCTTTCTGCATTTTGACTAGCTGCATGATACCTGAAACGGCTTTTTGCCCTTCAGCTTCGGTTGGATGCATTCCCAATTTGGAACATAGAATTGGCTTGTTGCTATTCAGCTTTGGATTGATGCATGTACAATTTGGATGATTTGATATCAATTCCTCTCATATACCTCCATACAGAACTGACAACAGCTATGTAACAACGTGACATTGATGAATATTCAAACATTGTCACAGTGCAGCAATTAGATGGTAGGATCATGCACATCATGCACATTAGAGGATCATACTTATTTCATGTCTCAAATAGTAATAATTGAATTGAGAAAACTTATTCAAATGATGATTTAAACTAGTTTTCTTTGTTGGAGAAGTAGTTTAAAAAGCTCGTGCTTTGGGTTTCATCAGGTTTCCAAACGCTCGAAAACAATAAAACCACTCGGCCTCGGGCCTCGTGGTTTCAAATGTTTCTCGCGCGTTTAGAAACCTGATGAAGCCCTCGCACTGGTTTTTGAAATATTACTTAATCGGCATATATCGCAAGTACATCCGAGTTCTTCTAGCATAAATTGTCATAACTACAGCGTTATGGTCAGTTTCTTACAGCCAGGCTCATCGTGGGTTCTTATGTGTGATAACTCTTCATTAGAGACGACGATGTAGGCCAGTCCTTTTACGTAAAATAAATCGGTGTAATTGGCAGACTCAAACATACAGTACTAGGCCATTGTATGTTTGTTCTGTGGCAGTCAGATGAGTTGAAAAAAAAAAGTTAACCTCCCTCATTTGTTTTAATTTTCTCCCTCTAGGAAAAGAGAAGATGAAGACCGAAGGCAACTGCTGTGGAAATCACAGTTGCAAGTTAAAAGACAAAGCTCATGCCGTTACGAAAGACCGGCAACAAAAAGAGATCATGGACTCGAGGGTTCAGTTGTTGGAGACCACAGTTAAACGGCTGGAAGAGGAGCTGTCAATTGAAAAAAGTCAGAGAAAAGAACTGGTAGAGAAAACAGCACTCCTGAACAAAATGTGCGACGAAATGAAGGAAGACATACGTATCGTTAAGAAAATAGTAGAAGAGCGCAGAGGACCCGTCGAAATTCTGTCAGATAGCAGTGACAATGCATTGAACGAAAGCACTTGTGAAGACAAGACGCCTTGTTATCCACAACAGGAAGAATTAATTGTGGGTGATAGAATCCCGAAAGCCATCGAGCGCGAGAAAAGCAGTTTGGAAGGATCAGAGACCTTCAGTTTTCCCGATACAGCGACATCACCTGAAGGACTAAACGAGCTTAAGTTTGGAGGTGAGTTTGCAGTTGACGTAATTTCTTGAAGCTTTATTTGCGGCCACCAAACCAATAGAAGTGTCTTGATAGGCCCTAACGACATCTCAGAGTGTCGCTTTTATGGGAAGATGTAAAAACTGTGTACCTCTTCAGAAATGCTTTCAAAGGCAACAAATCTTATCAAATTAAGTTGCTTTAGGACGCCAGTACTTACATTGTGAATTAATTATTTCACTAAAATGACTCATCACTTACGTGCCGATATGTAGCAGGGTGCACATGAGTCAGTCTGTCAGTCTGTCAGTCTGTCAATCAGTTAGTCAGTCATTCAGTCATTCAGTCATTCAGTCAGTCAGTTAGTCAGTCATTCAGTCATTCAGTCATCCAGTCATTCAGTCATTCAGTCATTCAGTCATTCAGTCATTCAGTCATTCAGTCATTCAGTCATTCAGTCATTCAGTCATTCAGTCATTCAGTCATTCAGTCATTCAGTCATTCAGTCATTCAGTCATTCAGTCATTCAGTCATTCAGTCATTCAGTCATTCAGTCATTCAGTCATTCAGTCATTCAGTCATTCAGTCATTCAGTCATTCAGTCATTCAGTCATTCAGTCATTCAGTCATTCAGTCATTCAGTCATTCAGTCATTCAGTCATTCAGTCATTCAGTCATTCAGTCATTCAGTCATTCAGTCATTCAGTCATTCAGTCATTCAGTCATTCAGTCATTCAGTCATTCAGTCATTCAGTCATTCAGTCATTCAGTCATTCAGTCATTCAGTCATTCAGTCATTCAGTCATTCAGTCATTCAGTCATTCAGTCATTCAGTCATTCAGTCATTCAGTCATTCAGTCATTCAGTCATTCAGTCATATGAAAATAGAGGAGCATTAATCCCAGTAGAAGAACGCACATGTTTAGTATGCAAAGAAGATTGCATAGAACATGAACAGCACTTCTTGATGTATTGTCAGGGGTATACCACATTTACGTGAGCTGCACTCACATATTTCAAACGTTGACACTCATTACAACAGATTAAGTGATAACGAGAAGACAAGGTATTTACTTAGAGCGGAAAACACGATTACATCTAAAATAATTAATAGGAAAATATATCCACTTAATGTTTACAAAAAGGAAAGAGATTCTTGATTCACAACTGTAATAAGCGCTATAAATTTTCTTATTAATTGTATGCGGCCCATGGTAAACATCATTTTGCATTTTATTAGTTAATGTTCAAACCTTTGTTGTATTTAGACTAATACCTCCCTTTGGAGAGTGAGGCGCAATAAAGAGTACTATTATTATTATTATTATTATTATTATTATTATTATTATTATTATTATTATTATTATTCAGTCATTCAGTCAGTTAGTCAGTCAGTGAGGCCGTCAGTTAGTCACTCAAAATTGACATTGGCCACTGACCATTCATCCCTGGATATCCTTTTAAATCTTGCATGACGTTGTACGAGTATTCGATTTTTTCAATTTGAACCTGAACCGGGTTCTTGGGGACAAAGGAAGCATTTCATGTAAGCATTTGCATGTACTATGAAAACTAACTAATAATTTCTTTAATTCAGGAAACCAAACGTGTTCACGATGCGGCCATAGGTTGGATGAAGAACTCCACCCACAAAACAAAATCCATCGACTGGAACTCCAGATAAAACTCTTGGAAAACGAGAGAAGGCATAGAGAAATGGAAATCAAGGAGTTAAGGGAGGAGAATAAAAGACTTAAAGCCTGCGAGCCTTTTGGAGCACATGTGAATAAACTGGAACAACACGTCGATAACTTCAGTAGGGAATTAGAAAACATTAACAGAAAGCTAGCGAATGCTGCACGCAGAGATAGCTTTTAGTGAACGGCCTCTGCTTATACAATCAGATCTCTTCTCTTGTCTTTCTCATCGTTTTACCAGTATATTTGATTTCACTTAGAACAGAGTCCTCGTGTGATCGCTGTAGAGGGACAAGACGTCATAAACAATACAATGGCTTTCTTTCACTGCTTAGTTGAATGTGTCCTTAATCGTTAAGAAAAAGATTGAACCTAATTGCGGTTTTCGGCGCCATCTTGACGGGTAGGCAAAGCGATCAGAAATTATAGTGCTTGTATGGGAATCCGATAGCAAATAACTTCTTCCAAAATTGAATTTTACCCAATTTATGAATCGCAACGTTAAAATACTGAGCAGAAGATTGTATTCACCAAGTTTGAAGGATGAAGCTTGGCTAGAACGCCGGCTCAATAGATCGTTTTCACTGTCATGCAACAAAAAAATAATTCGAAAACCGTTCAGTGGATAAAGTCAACAAATTGTGATCTTATTGGATATAAATAAACAAGACACTTCTCCAAGTTTTACGTCTGTACGTTTTCCAAAACCGCAGATATTCATCGAAATGTTTTGCAGAAATTTACAGAGCTCAG
>JAHPZR010030204.1:10000-15000 GCA_019787425.1 Platygyra sinensis | reverse complement strand
AAACAATAAGAATTCGCTTCACCATGCTATATCAATAATTTGGATGGCATCGAAAATGGCGGAGGCTGACTAGGGCCCTTTAAGGATGAAGAAGATTGACACGGATTACAAACAACGAAATTGAAACGTTCAGGCTAAAATTTTCAAACCCTTTATCCGTGACGTAGCTCCTTTAACAGATAGTGCTTCGATCGAGTTGGCGCGCGAGTGAAAAAGCTGACAGAAGGAATTAAAAACCTGAGCATGTTGAAGAAAGCAGGGCTAAAGTTCGCTTGAAAGGAATGGAGATCAAAATATGAATTAAGCGAATTCTGCTGTTACGAGATTGGAACAGTCAGAGTATCTCTTTACGTATGTGCAAAGTCAAAAATCACTGAGAATTTGCCCCTTTGAAAAAGATTCATTGTCTAGACTGATATCACTGACACATCACGTACATCTGAGATTTGAGGAGTGTATATATTTCCTTTTTGTTCAGACATAACGATACTGTTCCTCATTACCAGATCTCCTTCAAGTGCTCATTCCTAACATTTTTTCCTTCACCGCTAACCACAGAAAGGGCATCTATTAATCAGAACCGGCAAAACCTTACACGAGATCACTGCAAGACCCTACAAAGTTACCTAGACAAGGTAAGCGAATCTTAGTAGCTAGAAGAGCTATCTTAAGACCTACAAACTTCAAACTCCCGAAATCTGAACAATTCGCCTTTCTCGTAAACTACTATCTCGAATCCTAACGAGAGGTTGTCATGCATGCCCTACTAGAGGTGCTTCTCGCGGGTCATTTTTATTTTTTCAAGCATCGACGTTCCCGGGACAAAATTAAAGTAGACACTGTTCGTTAAAGAACAGTCTTAGTAAAGGTTTTTAATGAGTAACATTGTGGGTACCACTTAATGATGAAGTTAACGGTATCAGTAGCAAAATAATGTTCGTGATGCAGAAAGAGGAAGTTAAGTTTAAGACACCTGATATTACTCTCAAAGATGTCGGGATAAACCCATTTTTCGACAGGGCACGAACTAAAGCCGCACGGAAAACTAAGAATGCAAGTTTGGTTCACAAACCGTTTGTAAACCAAACTTACATTCTTAGTGTTCCGTGCGGCTTGCGTTTATCTTGGAATAGGACAAGAAATCGAATTCGAACGAATTGGAAACTTGACTTTCAAAAGCGACTGTTGTTCATAAAATGTACATTCCTATGTTTCACTGTCTGACCCCTTTTCAAAATATAAAAATAGGTCGTCGGCTTTGCGTGCCTTTTTTGTGTGTGCGTAGCGTCCTTTTTGCTTTTTAGAAAATTAGGGGTTGAGGAAATCAAAGTGTGATGCTTATTGGAAACGGACTTGGAAACGGACTGTTCCATACCCTTCTTCCTCGCGTTTTTTGGCACATGATCTTTACCCTTCCCCGTTTACGCCTGCAACCCAGGCTATATTTGCTGGTGTGTTTAGACAATAGATAGTCTGCTTACTCGAGTCCGATAGCGCCTCTGTTCTGGACTGTTGTCGCACTGTTGCGTCTTTTTGGACGAGAAGTTTTCTGGGGCCCGTTTCTCGAAGCTCCCGGTAATACGAGCCCGTTAAGCTGTTTTGTTTTCCATTCCAGATGGAGTTTCAAATACAGCGATAAAATACATACAGAAAAGTTAGGGTGTAGTTCTAAAGAACACTAATAAAGTCCATTTTGTTTCTTTAGCTAATAACTTTACTGTATAGTATTTAAAACTTTTGAAACTCCCATCTGGAATGGAAAACAAAACAGCTTAACGGGCTCGGTAATTACCGGGAGCTTCGAGAAACGGGCCCCAGAAAACATTTCTCGTCCAAAAAGACGCAACAGTGCGACAACAGTCCAGAACAGAGGCGCTATCGGACTCGAGTAAGCAGACTATCTATTGTCTAAACACACCAGCAAATATAGCCTGGGTTGCAGGCGTAAACGGGGAAGGGTAAAGATCATGTGCCAAAAAACGCGAGGAAGAAGGGTATGGAACAGTCCGTTTCCAAGTCCGTTTCCAATAAGCATCACACTTTGATTTCCTCAACCCCTAATTTTCTAAAAAGCAAAAAGGACGCTACGCACACACAAAAAAGGCACGCAAAGCCGACGACCTATTTTTATATTTTGAAAAGGGGTCAGACAGTGAAACATAGGAATGTACATTTTATGAACAACAGTCGCTTTTGAAAGTCAAGTTTCCAATTCGTTCGAATTCGATTTCTTGTCCTATTCCAAGATAAACGCAAGCCGCACGGAACACTAAGAATGTAAGTTTGGTTTACAAACGGTTTGTGAACCAAACTTGCATTCTTAGTTTTCCGTGCGGCTTTAGTTCGTGCCCTGTCGAAAAATGGGTTTATCCCGACATCTTTGAGAGTAATATCAGGTGTCTTAAACTTAACTTCCTCTTTCTGCATCACGAACATTATTTTGCTACTGATACCGTTAACTTCATCATTAAGTGGTACCCACAATGTTACTCATTAAAAACCTTTACTAAGACTGTTCTTTAACGAACAGTGTCTACTTTAATTTTGTCCCGGGAACGTCGATGCTTGAAAAAATAAAAATGACCCGCGAGAAGCACCTCTAGTAGGGCATGCATGACAACCTCTCGTTAGGATTCGAGATAGTAGTTTACGAGAAAGGCGAATTGTTCAGATTTCGGGAGTTTGAAGTTTGTAGGTCTTAAGATAGCTCTTCTAGCTACTAAGATTCGCTTACCTTGTCTAGGTAACTTTGTAGGGTCTTGCAGTGATCTCGTGTAAGGTTTTGCCGGTTCTGATTAATAGATGCCCTTTCTGTGGTTAGCGGTGAAGGAAAAAATGTTAGGAATGAGCACTTGAAGGAGATCTGGTAATGAGGAACAGTATCGTTATGTCTGAACAAAAAGGAAATATATACACTCCTCAAATCTCAGATGTACGTGATGTGTCAGTGATATCAGTCTAGACAATGAATCTTTTTCAAAGGGGCAAATTCTCAGTGATTTTTGACTTTGCACATACGTAAAGAGATACTCTGACTGTTCCAATCTCGTAACAGCAGAATTCGCTTAATTCATATTTTGATCTCCATTCCTTTCAAGCGAACTTTAGCCCTGCTTTCTTCAACATGCTCAGGTTTTTAATTCCTTCTGTCAGCTTTTTCACTCGCGCGCCAACTCGATCGAAGCACTATCTGTTAAAGGAGCTACGTCACGGATAAAGGGTTTGAAAATTTTAGCCTGAACGTTTCAATTTCGTTGTTTGTAATCCGTGTCAATCTTCTTCATCCTTAAAGGGCCCTAGTCAGCCTCCGCCATTTTCGATGCCATCCAAATTATTGATATAGCATGGTGAAGCGAATTCTTATTGTTTTACTGTAAGCTGCGTTCCTGAAGGTATGTTTAATTATCTTGAGTAGTATTACAGTGATTTTTCTTCGTTTCGACAGGCTCCGAATAAAATATAATAGCCAAATACTAGTATGTAAACAAAAACAAAGGTGTGGCTGACTAGGGCCCTTTAACCATTCTTGTTTCCTTATGGTTTATTATTATCTCTTTGGCGCTTTTACATCTTTGTAAAGTATTATTTTCAGGTTTCCTTCAATTTCAAGGTAATTTTGTCAATGGTTTAAATAACTCAAAATACCGTGTCATAGCCCCTTTAAGGCACATTACCATGACACCAACTTGATCACACATGAAGAGCATTATTTGATTGGTTTGTTCTCGCCATGCTTCTGCACAGGCTTGTTCTCTTCATCTTGTAATTATACACTTGAGCCGGTTATAATGTCTTGAAAATACTTTGCGGAGAATAGTGAATTGTCTGCCAAAATTGCATTGCTCTGATTTGTAATAGCTCTGTAATTGCATCATAGGTTGGCAATATCTTTGCGCTTCTACCATCCGATGTGGTACTATGATCAGATTTTCACACCTTGACTTTTTAGGTGTATCACAGAGAATTCCATGAAAGAATACAAATGCCGTTTGCCGTTTGAAAATATATCTGCATTAGTTCGGGCGATATGTAAGCTTGAAAAATGGGTGAAATACGCAAATGAGATGACTGATGCACGCCGTACTCTCAAGAATATAAATAGAGCTCTCTTGGTCGATTTGCAGCAGAAACAATTAAAACTTGGTACGAGCGTTAGAAGTAAGAAGAAAATTTCCAATCTTATAATTTCATTGTTTGAGGTTTCTTTAATAGCGGAGCTCCAGCGGCCCAAACGACCGCCAAGCGGAGCCCCATACTATATAGGAAAGAAAAGGAAACCCATGAGATGATTTTCTCATGTTGATCATGGCTAGCGGTATTGCTCGTGGGCGCGTACGCACGTAGCCTGCGAACGCAGACGTATTTCCGGCTGTCGGTTGTCTCCGCGGAAAATAACGTCTGCGAACTCAAGCCACGAGAACGATTTCTGTGACGTCATCGCTCAAAAAACCAATCACATTTCACCTTGCATATCTGAAGAGGTAACACACAGAGATCGTGCGTGGAGCTCTCGCAAACGCGTGTTAAAAAATTGCAGAGGATGAGTTCAGGGAAGTTTTCGGGTTTGATAGCCTCAATAAGCATCAAGAGGAAGCCTTGCGATTTGTTTTTGAATCGACGAGCGATGCTTTTGTGAATCTTCAGCTGAAGTTGGAAAGTCTGTTGTATTTCAGGCTTTGCGGCCTATTGTGTATTCTTGTGTGGATTCAACTCGTGAGAAAAAACATTGTAATCGTTGTTTCGCCGCTGATTAACCTGATGAAGAACAGAGTCAGCCGCTTAAATTCACGTAGAATATGCGCAATATCGCACTCAGTGATGTCAGGTCCGTGTTAGAGATCAGGGCAGTTGAAAATGGTAGAGTAGACAGGCTTAACACGACTCCCACTGTTTCGTGATGTGAAAAGAAAACAACCTAAAACATTTGCCAAACAAGATCATTATACAGCATACTAGAATTTAATTCCAACATGGTAACCTGACGGTTACAAAACACTAAC
>JAHPZR010030204.1:0-7500 GCA_019787425.1 Platygyra sinensis | reverse complement strand
TTAAAACAAAAATACGAGATATTTCGAGATATTTAGAGGATTTTGGGATATTTGGACATTTTTGGAGAATTTCCACAAAGTTATTTAGATGATTTTACGTGATATTTGTGTCAAGGCCTACACGTCAGCTGCTGGTAAACATTGCATTTCTACGAGCAGCACGCTTCAATAGGCCTTACCACGGTTTTCGGCGCCATCTTGACGGGTAGGCAAAGCAGTGCAGTAATTACAGTGTTTGTATGGGAATCCGATAGCAAATAGCTTTTTCCAAAATTGAGTTTCGCGCAATTTATGATTCTCACGTTAAAATACTAAGTAGAAGATTGTGTTCACCAAGTTTGAAGAATGTAGGTTGGATAGAAGACGCTCAGTTAATTTTTCTATTCATGTATTTTTTTTCCCACGCCGCCCCTTCCATCTACACTGCCAAACTTACAGACAAATGTATGGAAAATTAGAAAAACTAATAGATCGTTTTCAGGTGACGTCATCGCTTTCTAAAATCCAAATCAAAAGCGTCACCACAGTTTTTATCCTCATCAGGCATAAGAGACGGTATATTTTTATCTGTTTACAATTTTACAGCTCAATAGCGTGCTTGGTTTGGAAACCCGAGCATTTTGAATTTCAGAGTTATGGCGGTGCGTGACACAAAGCCACGATCGCATTTGTCGAAAAATATATACTTATCTCATGATTTGTAGCTTTTTTACAAGTTAGAGCATTAGGAAAAGTGCTTATGTAAATGCTTGTTTGTTAAGTACAGATAATCAGTCGCCTAGATAGCCAAGGTAACTTCCAGATGTTTGCACTATATTCCGCCCGCCATATTGGTGCACATTTGATGTGCACCAACATGGCTTTTCATACTGAGCTCTGTAAATTTCTGCAAAACATTTCGATGAATATCTGCGGTTTTGGAAAACGTACAGACGTAAAACTTGGAGAAGTGTCTTGTTTATTTATATCCAATAAGATCACAATTTGTTGACTTTATCCACTGAACGGTTTTCGAATTATTTTTTTGTTGCATGACAGTGAAAACGATCTATTGAGCCGGCGTTCTAGCCAAGCTTCATCCTTCAAACTTGGTGAATACAATCTTCTGCTCAGTATTTTAACGTTGCGATTCATAAATTGGGTAAAATTCAATTTTGGAAGAAGTTATTTGCTATCGGATTCCCATACAAGCACTATAATTTCTGATCGCTTTGCCTACCCGTCAAGATGGCGCCGAAAACCGCAATTAGGTTCAATCTTTTTCTTAACGATTAAGGACACATTCAACTAAGCAGTGAAAGAAAGCCATTGTATTGTTTATGACGTCTGTCCCTCTACAGCGATCACACGAGGACTCTGTTCTAAGTGAAATCAAATATACTGGTAAAACGATGAGAAAGACAAGAGAAGAGATCTGATTGTATAAGCAGAGGCCGTTCACTAAAAGCTATCTCTGCGTGCAGCATTCGCTAGCTTTCTGTTAATGTTTTCTAATTCCCTACTGAAGTTATCGACGTGTTGTTCCAGTTTATTCACATGTGCTCCAAAAGGCTCGCAGGCTTTAAGTCTTTTATTCTCCTCCCTTAACTCCTTGATTTCCATTTCTCTATGCCTTCTCTCGTTTTCCAAGAGTTTTATCTGGAGTTCCAGTCGATGGATTTTGTTTTGTGGGTGGAGTTCTTCATCCAACCTATGGCCGCATCGTGAACACGTTTGGTTTCCTGAATTAAAGAAATTATTAGTTAGTTTTCATAGTACATGCAAATGCTTACATGAAATGCTTCCTTTGTCCCCAAGAACCCGGTTCAGGTTCAAATTGAAAAAATCGAATACTCGTACAACGTCATGCAAGATTTAAAAGGATATCCAGGGATGAATGGTCAGTGGCCAATGTCAATTTTGAGTGACTAACTGACGGCCTCACTGACTGACTAACTGACTGAATGACTGAATAATAATAATAATAATAATAATAATAATAATAATAATAATAATAATAATAATAGTACTCTTTATTGCGCCTCACTCTCCAAAGGGAGGTATTAGTCTAAATACAACAAAGGTTTGAACATTAACTAATAAAATGCAAAATGATGTTTACCATGGGCCGCATACAATTAATAAGAAAATTTATAGCGCTTATTACAGTTGTGAATCAAGAATCTCTTTCCTTTTTGTAAACATTAAGTGGATATATTTTCCTATTAATTATTTTAGATGTAATCGTGTTTTCCGCTCTAAGTAAATACCTTGTCTTCTCGTTATCACTTAATCTGTTGTAATGAGTGTCAACGTTTGAAATATGTGAGTGCAGCTCACGTAAATGTGGTATACCCCTGACAATACATCAAGAAGTGCTGTTCATGTTCTATGCAATCTTCTTTGCATACTAAACATGTGCGTTCTTCTACTGGGATTAATGCTCCTCTATTTTCATATGACTGAATGACTGAATGACTGAATGACTGAATGACTGAATGACTGAATGACTGAATGACTGAATGACTGAATGACTGAATGACTGAATGACTGAATGACTGAATGACTGAATGACTGAATGACTGAATGACTGAATGACTGAATGACTGAATGACTGAATGACTGAATGACTGAATGACTGAATGACTGAATGACTGAATGACTGAATGACTGAATGACTGAATGACTGAATGACTGAATGACTGAATGACTGAATGACTGAATGACTGAATGACTGAATGACTGAATGACTGAATGACTGAATGACTGAATGACTGAATGACTGAATGACTGAATGACTGAATGACTGAATGACTGAATGACTGAATGACTGAATGACTGAATGACTGAATGACTGAATGACTGAATGACTGAATGACTGAATGACTGAATGACTGAATGACTGAATGACTGAATGACTGAATGACTGAATGACTGAATGACTGGATGACTGAATGACTGAATGACTGACTAACTGACTGACTGAATGACTGAATGACTGAATGACTGACTAACTGATTGACAGACTGACAGACTGACAGACTGACTCATGTGCACCCTGCTACATATCGGCACGTAAGTGATGAGTCATTTTAGTGAAATAATTAATTCACAATGTAAGTACTGGCGTCCTAAAGCAACTTAATTTGATAAGATTTGTTGCCTTTGAAAGCATTTCTGAAGAGGTACACAGTTTTTACATCTTCCCATAAAAGCGACACTCTGAGATGTCGTTAGGGCCTATCAAGACACTTCTATTGGTTTGGTGGCCGCAAATAAAGCTTCAAGAAATACGTCAACTGCAAACTCACCTCCAAACTTAAGCTCGTTTAGTCCTTCAGGTGATGTCGCTGTATCGGGAAAACTGAAGGTCTCTGATCCTTCCAAACTGCTTTTCTCGCGCTCGATGGCTTTCGGGATTCTATCACCCACAATTAATTCTTCCTGTTGTGGATAACAAGGCGTCTTGTCTTCACAAGTGCTTTCGTTCAATGCATTGTCACTGCTATCTGACAGAATTTCGACGGGTCCTCTGCGCTCTTCTACTATTTTCTTAACGATACGTATGTCTTCCTTCATTTCGTCGCACATTTTGTTCAGGAGTGCTGTTTTCTCTACCAGTTCTTTTCTCTGACTTTTTTCAATTGACAGCTCCTCTTCCAGCCGTTTAACTGTGGTCTCCAACAACTGAACCCTCGAGTCCATGATCTCTTTTTGTTGCCGGTCTTTCGTAACGGCATGAGCTTTGTCTTTTAACTTGCAACTGTGATTTCCACAGCAGTTGCCTTCGGTCTTCATCTTCTCTTTTCCTAGAGGGAGAAAATTAAAACAAATGAGGGAGGTTAACTTTTTTTTTTCAACTCATCTGACTGCCACAGAACAAACATACAATGGCCTAGTACTGTATGTTTGAGTCTGCCAATTACACCGATTTATTTTACGTAAAAGGACTGGCCTACATCGTCGTCTCTAATGAAGAGTTATCACACATAAGAACCCACGATGAGCCTGGCTGTAAGAAACTGACCATAACGCTGTAGTTATGACAATTTATGCTAGAAGAACTCGGATGTACTTGCGATATATGCCGATTAAGTAATATTTCAAAAACCAGTGCGAGGGCTTCATCAGGTTTCTAAACGCGCGAGAAACATTTGAAACCACGAGGCCCGAGGCCGAGTGGTTTTATTGTTTTCGAGCGTTTGGAAACCTGATGAAACCCAAAGCACGAGCTTTTTAAACTACTTCTCCAACAAAGAAAACTAGTTTAAATCATCATTTGAATAAGTTTTCTCAATTCAATTATTACTATTTGAGACATGAAATAAGTATGATCCTCTAATGTGCATGATGTGCATGATCCTACCATCTAATTGCTGCACTGTGACAATGTTTGAATATTCATCAATGTCACGTTGTTACATAGCTGTTGTCAGTTCTGTATGGAGGTATATGAGAGGAATTGATATCAAATCATCCAAATTGTACATGCATCAATCCAAAGCTGAATAGCAACAAGCCAATTCTATGTTCCAAATTGGGAATGCATCCAACCGAAGCTGAAGGGCAAAAAGCCGTTTCAGGTATCATGCAGCTAGTCAAAATGCAGAAAGGCATACTGAGTGGCAAATGGCATAACGCAAATAGGCATAACGCAAATAGGCACAACGCAAATAAGCATAACGCGAAAAGGCATAACGCAAATAGGCATAGCACAAAGAGGCATAACGCGAAAAGGCATAACGCAAATAGGCGTGAAATAATCAGCGGCCGTAGGAAGGAACTGGGCATGCGCGAAAGTCAAACAACAAGAGCCTTCGTATCTTTTAGTCAGTGCTCTGGGAAAATAGTGTTCGAGAGGGCTATACCTTCTTCTTCCACTTAGAATGTCTTGACTCAATATTTGAGGAGAATTTTTACTGAACTATCACGCCAGGAAGAAAATGGTTTCGAAAGTGATTATGTTTCCATATTTGCGTTATGCCTTTTCGCGTTATGCCTATTTGCGTTATGCCCTATCGCGTTATGCCTTATCGCGTTATGCCTAATTGCGTTATGCCTATTTGCGTTATGCCTTTTCGCGTTATCCCTATTTGCGTTATGCCTTTTCGCAATATGCCTGTTTGCGTTATGCCTTTTTGCGTTATGCCATTTACCACTCAGTATGCCTTTCTGCGTTTTGACTAGCTACATGATACCTGAAACGGGTTTATGCCCTTCAGCTTCGGTTGGATGCATTCCCTATTTGGAACATATAGTATCCGCTTGTGGCTATTCAGCTTTGGATTGATGCATGTACAATTTGAATAATTTGATATCAATTCCTGGTTATTGAATTTTGTCATAGATAAACCTTCATAGTTCTGAGCGAACACATTGCTTCACAAAGCAAATGGCAAATTGCAGATTTAAACCTCCTAAAACTAGCGAAGAAGAAGAAAATTGCTTGGCTAGCGCTATCCCGACTAGTACGCCACAGAACTGGGAATTTCTAATGGTGCATTTCTACCATCGAGCGAGAATTTAAATTTAGAAAAAGAATGGCCTTTTTGCATGTTTGAGGAGTTTGATAACTGTCCCGTTACATTTAACGTCGGCAGTAAATAATTTAGGTTTAAAGTTTGTTTCGTAAAATGTGTGAGTAAATAAACTTGTTTCTCGTCAGTTGTTTTTATCGCTTTATCAATATGCATATATATTAAGAAAATTTGCATCTGTGTTTGAAATTATTTCCAAACACGCCGTGGTTTTCAACTCGCTTTTCATTGGGTTTCTAAAGTCATCCACCTGACCAGAATAAGATGCTCTGGTTGGGTAAGAGCTGCATGAATAATTAATGATTTGAGAAGTGTAATGAACGCTTAACCGTAACCAATCACCAATTTTGCCGGGTAAAAGTCAAGATTTATAGTACCGGGCAGTCGAATTTTACAAACGAAACATGTTCAATGACAAAATAACTGCAGAATGAATTCTTAGGACCGAGTACTTTGTGTAGTACCGTTAACCGCTTTTATTTGTACTCACATTCGATAAAATATAAAGAAGCATACAATTCTAAAGTTACGCTCTCAGTCCAGTAAATTTTGGCAAAAACAGCCTTGACATTTTTTGGCAGGCCAAAACAATACGTTCTTTGAAATACCTGAATACCGAAGCAAAGGAGCTGCTAAGAATGGCTGGATCTCCTGCAGTCCTTTCACAAAGACGTGAAACGCCTCCGGTCCTTTCTTGGGCAGAATATTCAAAAGTTTGTCGACCTTTCTTCGGCGTGCACCTTCTGCCTTTACTTCCTCTTCATCGTCTGTGTCCAGCACTGAGTGCAATTTAGGTAACAGCTTCATTACTTCAAGGTCACGACATAAATTTGATCGCTGGCGACGTAAGATTTCCCTGTGCTTGTCATCCATCTCGTCTAAATTTATGCAAGTCCTTTTTACCGGCCAAACAACAGCGTCACAGCTTTTCTATGCAAAAAGTGAAGTGTATTTGTTATCACTGTTAAAGAGACAATGTGTCAGTACCTTGGCATGAATTGAATGGGCTTTCACTTATGCCTGCGAATTTAATAGTCCCAAATTATAACTTAAGGATTTGCGACATGTGTCCTTCAAGTGTAATGATTTCACTTTTTATGGCCATGGATCTTTGGCAAGAAATACCACTACATTAAGATCCAAATCAATTTGCTTTCTCCAAATGTGCTCCTCAAAACTGTGTTCTCAGATCTCAGCAATGTCAAACTTAAGCTTCCACAATTCCAAAAGTGTTAAAAAAAACTAGGTTTTATCTCAGCAATATCAAACGTAAGTGAAGTGAAGCTGAAAAATCGGCTGAAATCTTAATTGGTAGCTTAAATTTTCGAAACTTTTAGGTGGCTCTGAACCGCATGTACAGAGTTTTTAAAACTTTGCTAAAAGTTGCATTTCATCCTGCTTATCAAAATTCTGTAACTAGAAAAAATTTCACCGTGCCGTTCTTAAAATATAAGCGCTTAAAGGTGAAATTAAGGTGTTTTTAGCAGGTCATAGTGTTGCTATGGTAACCTATTGTGTCACGAAAATAACACCAACGTGTTCACCAGTGACTGGGCAGTTTTTTGATACCATGATTGTAGCATCGACTTATAAAGAGTGGTAAAAGTGACCCATCAAAATGTACGCCTTGGAAAGTGCTGGAAACTGTTTTGAGCCACCTTAAGCGGCTATAAGTCGGTAGTTTGTGTTGTCATATTCGCGTGAGTTCAGCCAATTAGTCAACTGCAACTAATGTTATAATTTAATAGACCACCATTTACCCAGTGTCAAACGATTTGACACAGTAACCATGACAGTAACGTCAAAATAGTATCAACTGTGAATCATATGACACCAGTCAATTCATCACGAAGCAGAAGTGTATTGGATCGAGTCAGCACTTTGTTTCCACTTAACACTGAATTTTGGTCCAAATGAGGTCGATACAGGCAGTTTTGCCTACTGCTGTATGTTCTACACCAGAAGCATATCACCTACACCTGTT
>JAHPZR010030203.1:67500-69911 GCA_019787425.1 Platygyra sinensis | reverse complement strand
AGTGTATTATTATTAAGGGAAATAACAGCTCAAACTAACAACAGTACGCAAATTAATGCTATCATTTGTGTTGTAAAACTGAAGCGTCGACAAAACTGTATCGTTATTTCGTTTTTTATTTTTAAAAGATTACGAAATTCATTTTCTCCAATGTTTTCCATCCCTCCATATTTTCCTGGGAAGTGTACATATTTTCTCAGGTCAGAACAATTTGTTTTTCTGTGTAAGACTCTAAGACGGTAACATTAAATGAAGATACTGCATGAGCTCATCTTAACAGATTGATTGCAATCAAGCACTTACCAACTCGACACCAGGCGCATATCAAAGGAGTACAAGATATTTTCGCGAAGAATTTCACACTAAAATTTCGTCAGTAGTCATTTCCATGCCTTCAAGCAAAGCTATCTAGATCCAAGCAGTTTTCATAAGACCAACCGGACCTGACAAATGTAAATCGCCTTTTTCCTCAAACGCGATCGCAGTATCTTTGGTTTCTTCATGATTAGCTAACCTTCGTCTCTAGTTTGCGGGATTTCGCGCGTGTACTTTCCTCACGTGGCGGAGCCGTGGAGGCGATGCGTGAGGACGCGAGGGCTTTCTACCATTCTCCTCGCGGAAAACGAAGCACACGTGCAAAGAAGTCCCACAGCTAAGCAACCCGCGTTCATTAGACTTGTCAATGAGACACCCAACCGGATAAAACTATTTGCTTGAATATGAAATATTTTCTATTACTTATAAGCCAAGATAAAACAAGACCGAGAATCTCATGATGGTAAAATAATTATCTTTCTCTCTTACAGAGAACGCAACTGTCATCTGCCCACATTAACTCCTGTACAGCCATGGATTTTGGTCCTAATTAAATATGTTCATGAGAACCGTTAGAATTTTTTGTGACAGCCACATTTGAGCCAGTAAGACATTGAAAACCATTTTTCCAACTCTTATCTACACGCTCAAATTCTCGTTTCTCATTTGATCCGCCTTCTTCCACCTCTTCTATTAATCTTTATCCACATAAGCATACTTCCTGCCAGCACCATATATCGATCACGTGCACTACACGTGACGTCAAGCCGGAGACTCGATCTCTTTCGAGCATGGCACGTGATCAAAACTCGGAGGAGTGTCTGGAAATGTAGGCAAAATGTCATTTTGTAAAACAGGTTCACTGTGACCTTCTGGCAAACTTGGCAGTTCACCTTTCGATTCCGTGACAGTTTCATTGTTTGTTGATAGTTCTGTGGCTGCTAATTCATTCATTTTCTTCTTTCTCTTTTTCTTCTTCTTTATCTTCATCTTTTTCCGTGAAAGGATGTCCACGTTTTCAATTTTACGAGGTCTCGCTGGTTCCTCGAGCTTTACTTCCAGGAATGCATACTCCAAATCCAAAAATGACTGTGAACAGAAAGAGATAGTGGGATAAACTGTACGCCCAAATTGCCATGGGAAGAGAAAAGATTTGCTATGCCTGGATAAAGCTATTGAAAATATACTTTCTGTAACTCGAAACTCGTAGAAAATATTTTGTTTGAAAAAACATTGCATGGAAGAAAAAGAAAGCAAAATCATTTTCCTATTTAAGATATTAAAACGCCACGTCGGATGAAATGGAAAACGCAGTTTTGTTTTTACGGTTAGGCCTACCGTCCACACTAATCCGTCACGAAAACAGCGCTTTTCTTCAAACCAGAGGAATCTGAAAACGGAGCGTATCAAAAACAATGACTTATCGATAAAATTGTGAGTTCACTTCCCTTAAACACAAATCCATAATGACACTGGGGACAGGCAATGTTGCGTTTTAAAAAACCTTCGGCGTAGTGCGGAAGGAAAACATTTGATGCGTTTTCAGACTGAAACCTCAGTTTGAATTCCACCGGCTTAGGGTGAACGACGCCTTAAGCACTGGCAATGTTACCTTAGCGTACAGTCCATATATCCGAGACACATCTCTCATGGTCAGATGACCATCTAATATCTCATCGCAGCGAATGACTTCAACCTAAACGAATGAAAAGGAATTACAAGCATAGTCTCAAAGCACGTAAGATCCCCACTGCACAAAACCAAATGAAAAGTCAAGTTCTTGCACACTTTGTTTTTCCATTTTGCAAAGCAAAAGAAAAAAAATCTGATGCGTGGAAAGAATGGTGAACTTCGTGACAAGAAGTAGTTCATTCGTTTGTTGGTTGGCTCGTTGGCTCGTTGGCTCGTTGGCTCGTTGGCTCGTTGGCTCGTTGGCTCGTTGGCTCGTTGGCTCGTTGGCTCGTTGGCTCGTTGGCTCGCTCGCTCGGTCGTTCGTTCGATCGGTCGTTGTTTCGTTCGTTCGTTCGTTCGTTCGTTCGGTCGGTCGGTCGTTCAGTCAGTTTGCTCGGTCCGTCGGTGTGCAAATCCGATAACCA
>JAHPZR010030203.1:60000-65000 GCA_019787425.1 Platygyra sinensis | reverse complement strand
AAATAAATAAATAAATAAATTAATAAATAAATAAATAAATAAATAAACCTTTATTTACCCTCGGCAGTGTTTATAGCGCAAGTGCTAGTGGGGCCGAGCAAACAACTGAAACAAATAACTCAAACTGAACATAACATTGTTAAGAATCCCAACTGACCGGAGGCAAACCAGTGGGCTATTTACAAGCGTGGCTGAGGATTTGAACTCGGGCTGGCTATCAAGAAACAAATCCAGGCAGTGGTCAGAGCGGGACTTGAACCCGGGACCGCCAGATTGCGAGTCCGACACGCTGACCACGCACGCTGCCTCCGTGAGCCATTCTACCATGATCTACAAAAATGACGAGCGTATGCGTGATATTTTGGGCTTTTTTGTTTTTATTGTAGTCTAGTTTTCTATATTTTGGGGGCGCTTTTAATAAAACAATTATTCCACTCGCGCTTGTTGGATATGAGATGATTATAGCCAACGAGGCGCGTAAATATCTATCATCTCATATACAGCGCGCGCTCATGGAATAATTGTTAAATAGTATTCATCTCAGTTTACTTTGTCTGGTCTCTGTCATGATTTGCTAGCTGGCAAGGTATCTTTACAGTTTTACTCTTTTTCTATAATAAACCTTTTTTAGCCTTATGCCCTTTTTCCGGTCAGGTGTTTCCATTTCTCGATAGCTCAAACTGCCGGTAATATTCCCAACACTATATATGACCTGACGAAAAAGTAACTTCTTCTTAAAAACAGACCTGTATCTAGGCTAGAGTACAAAAAACCATACCCTATTTATGACCAAAATGGCCAAACTTAGTTAAAATCGATACCCTATTTATGACCAAAACGGCTGAAAAACCATACCTTTTGGGGCCGCACATACCTATATTGCCCATATAAGGGAGTAGCCCCCTCTCCCTGGAATGAAAGTCATTCAATTCTAGTAATGTTAGCTTTGACGGCTGTAACTCTACCTGTAGTATTCCAGTGTTATACAGACTGGATCTTCTATCTCAACCTCCTTTTTATCAGCCTCAATTTCATTCGCAGGTCTCTTCTCCTCTAAAAGATAAAAACCGGTGCAGTAGTGTTTGTTAAAGGTCTATTATTACGCGAATAAACAAGCTCAGAGGGTCAATAACTACAATCAATTGAACCAGATTGCTCCACTGCAGGTACAATATTCAGTATCGGACCGGGCAATGTTCTCAATGATGTCACAAGATCACTCACTAGAGATTTGGGTAGTTCCAGCCGTGTAATAAATCTTTCATTAGCCAAACTTGCTCGTGAACGTATTACACGGGGATTATCGGCCCTCGGTCCTTTTTGCCCTGACCACGTTGAGCTCGGTCGATATTCCTCCAGTACGGCCCTCGGCCTTGGTTAATAAGATATCAGTATTTATACTACAAAGTGCTTATTAGACCACCCACATACTTCTCCCCTGAATTCAGTTACCTGGCGCTACGTTCTCCTCCCTTTGTTTTTCTTCAAAATCATGACGAAGCTTTAACTCAGCTAAGACAAATAATAAACAAATCTCATTTTTGTGGCTACTAAATAATGCTCAAAATTAAAGTTTTCCTGGGTTTAGAGGGGCATTGATGCATAGGGGTAAATTCTGCAGTGCCAAATGCTAATGAGGCAAAATTTGGCCCAATACAGTCTAAGCTCTCGTAAGCGACCACCTGTATGTATTTTCAATTTATTTCTTGTTTAATTTGTAATCTAAGTTAATGAGTTACAGTTCAAATAAACCTTGTTGTTGTTGTTAGATGGTCGCTAACGAGAGGTTTGACTGAATTTCAACAATTTTAAACTGACATTCAACTTCAAAAAATAAACTGCTGGATACGTTTTCATGTGGTCAGCTACTGAACGAGTTCACTTAACTGATGCCTCGCTCGTGGAGGCCACGCACGTTCCAGCCACAAGGCGCACGCGCGAAGGCCGGAGGTAAATACCGTATTTTAGCCGACATAGGAGAGATACGTAAACTAAAAATTCCCAACCTTCTTTTTCCGAAATACGTCACTAAAATTCACCGTAAAGCATACCCTGATAGAGGCCTGGTACAAGTTTGAAGACAATGTCTTGAAGAGTTCGGTCAGGTCTGAAAAAAAGAAGGAAACATCATAATAAATTCTAGTAGATAAAAGAGGAAGGGATTTGAATTAGAAACATGTAACCACTCGCCTTATATGCAGCAGAGGTTTAGTCTTGTGCACTTCAACATCACAAACAGGACAGTGGTACGATGTTTGAAGATACTTCACAATGCAGCTGCGACAAACTAATAAAAAGGAAAAAAAATAATGTCCTATCTCCATACCTTTTTGACCAAATCAGTTCAAAGCCATACCCATTTGGGGCCGCACATACCTACACAGCCCAGATACTGGAGTAACCCACTCTCCCCCGCCCAAGCTCGAGAGCTGATGAACTATTTCCGATGATTCCCGAGGTAGATCCGAAGATGAACTCGTAATAAATGTCTTGAGCAGTGTACTCATTGATCACAGTCATCTCAGTTCCACAACCATACAGCCTTCGGATTATAGACTGTTACCATACCAAGGCCCCTACTTAGAAATCCTAACCAAAGAACAGCCAGAAAGAGGACTAAAAACCGCTTTACCATGTATAATATAAAAATGCTCGAAGGATACCGTAAATTAGCCCAGCTATGACGATTCAATCTTGTGCGATCCGTGCTTCTATACTGAACTTCCGCGTTTAAGAATTTATTATTCATAACATGCCGTGTTAGTAAACATTCATACAACTAGTAAAGGAACTCTTCAAAATAATAGCCTACCAAGGAAAGAAAACTCCCAGCAAAACTAAAAGATTAGAAATAAACTGAAACGAAACAAGGATAGTTTTAATTACGAAGATAAGTACACGGGAAACTTCGGCTACATTCCCGGCGGTCAAGATACTTCAAACCGTTGGCTTCAAATCTTTCAAAAATCAAGTTAACCCAACCTTGGCCGGGTCTAGAGCAAAAAAAAACGCTGCGGAACGTTTGTTTCATTATACTTACACGAATGTAAACACTCGACTATTGTGGTAGCGTCCACCAAATATCCGCCACACAGAACACACATGATGTGAGCATTGAGGTCTTGAAGTTTCATCGACCGTAACATCTTCCGCTATTCCAAATGACGTCCAGTTCCTTACTGAAACAAAACACAGCATCCGTAATGAACGAAAGTAAATTGATGGATATTAATTGTCGGGCATTTGAATGAGGGATTTCTTTCCAAGAGAACGAATAAACAGGTCACACTAAGGGAAGGAAGTACTACCAAATGACAATCTTCAACCAGATCCAACCGACAAAGTTTATCTAAATTTTCTAGCGTATTTGACCGACGTCTAAAAGTTCTTCTTTCATTGATAAACCCAAACAAATTTACACCGGCTCCAACTAATCTACGGCCTTAAAATGTTCGGTGCCGAAACTCACAAGCTATCTGTAACTACATGTAAGATCTTCACGTATCTAAAACGCTGGAGTCATTTGCCAATAGCGCGTAAGACTAGTGTCTATGAATTTAACAAGCAGTTGCTAAAGAAGGGCTTTTCATCGGCTGTCAGTGCGGTTTCAACTACGTTTAATTGGGGTCGAAAATGTCTGCTCCATAAAAAAAAACTGAATTTAAAAGCTACACGAGTAAATTTGAATTCCCAGGTGGAAATTCAAACGGTACGGCTGTGATTAGAATGCCAGTAATTCGGTTTCAGCTGGGAAATCTTGAGTAAATTCGATAGAATTTGCCTTGTAATAGTTACCGTCTGTTGACGAACTGAATCGGGTATTTTTATAGGACAGGACTGGGAATTCTAAACTAAACAGTACTTGGCGTCAAAGTTTGGAAGAACAGATTGACTTTGACGAAAGTTTTGGAACCCTTAAATTTTCCTTAACACCTCACGTGAACAATTGTGGCTAGATGTGAAATGTTGTTTACAACTAACTTTAAGTCTGCAATAGTACACAAAAATCGTGCCGGCCTCCCAAAAGTTGACTATATTTTTAGAAATCTAAAATACTTTAGCTGTCAGTGAAAATTGTATTTAATAGCTGGCCATGAAACTAACTGAAAGACCAGTACTCGAGATGTTTTGAAAATAAAGTTTACGGTTTACAGTTGATTTATTTTCTAACTTCGGTAGCATTGTAGTTTAAATTTGGTTAAGAAATGTGTATTTTACACTCAAGAAATCGTTGCCGGTCAGCTAAAATGAATTTGTTGAGTGGATTACATGAACTGGGGTACTAATCCAAAAAAATATTTCTTCTATAATTATTTCGTACAAGGGAAAGAGCCACAAAGGCACTAAAACGTTTTCGACCTTACTAGAGGTTTTAGCATTTCGTTATTTGTTATAGAACACGATAAATCATCTTTTACATTTGTTATTATCTTCCATTCTTTTTCGAAAGCGTGTCATCTCCAGCAAAAGGCCAGAAAGTTGAGATATTCCAGCATTTCTTCACTGAAAGCATCATGGAATGCGAGTGTGCTCTTCAGTCTTGCGATGGACTCGACTAATTCCTGTGAAGTACGAGGCCTCATAACATCTTCCAGCGTAGAAAAGAATATAGACCGATCAAACTCTCATTAGCTATATAAATACATGAAATGAAAGCATCTAGTTTATTCTGGTAGCGCGTTGAATAGATGCTTTCATTTCGACTTGACTGACACGGCCAAACTGTTCCCCGCTTGAAATTTCAGTTTGAGCCAACTCGGAGGAAATCAATGTCCTGTGAGGCATTCCAGATACAAAGTTCGGAACGGAGATAGGGCCGAGTGAAAAACTGACTTAAGTTACGTTGAAAAACTCGGCAGTAGCCACTGTAACCAATATCAGGGAATCTAAATGTTGACTGAGAACTTAAATATGTTCACGAAGGGCCGTAATCCATAGAACCACCATATGGAGGAATGATGAGTGAAGAACCGACAAGAAATCAAACGAAAACCTCGAGA
>JAHPZR010030203.1:50000-55000 GCA_019787425.1 Platygyra sinensis | reverse complement strand
AAATTTAATTGATATCGTAAAGGAAAAAGAATAAACAAAGAATAAATTCACAAAGAACGATCATCTAGCCACGAGTCGCAAGGAAGCTAGTAAGAACGTCGCAGGTATGTCGCAGCTAGCTCACAAGAAAGTAAAACGTCGCAGCTAAGTCATAAGAAAATAAGTAAGTCGAAAGAAAGTGGCACCTAGTAAATCGCAATCGAAAAAAAAGGGTTAGAAAATGGATGTTCCTCTGATAGCTCCCAGAGTCCGCCTCAACCGATAAAACGGCCGTGATTACTTTTCCAATTTTCAACTTTCTGCTTCTTCGGTTAGGGAAGGTCGCTACTTTCATGGAGTCTTCACTTTCGCTCAGTTCACGTGAAACGTGTGACATATATGAATCGATCTATCTGAACAAAGTATTGAGAAATGTTGTCAAAAGGATATTGAAAACTGACTTGTTTAAAAAATGAGTAATTCAATTCGACATTTCAACATCAGCTAACATCCCTCCGGGCATTCATCCGGGCAACCCCTGAGCAACAACCCCTGAACAACCCCGAGGGCAACCTCACATGCATTGGAAAATAAATATTGAATTTTCAGTTGGTCAAATGTCCTTCCCTCGGGCCAAAAGGAAAAAATGAAAAGTGTTCAAATGCCTCATACTTGGCTCATACGACGCAATAAAATGCCTCGGCCCCCAGGACATACTAGGGGAAAATAAATCGTGCAAAAGAAATATAATTACCCTAAAACACCTGCTCTCAGCTTCAGCTGCGCTAAAAAATGTTTTTGAATAGATATTGTTAAACTGAAAATTAAAACTGATAAAATTTTCATAAGCAATAGTTTATATGGCTTCAAACACTGTAAACACCTTCTGAAGGCATTGCTTTTAATCCACAGCGTATACCAAGAACAATGTTGGCTCTCGATGAGTGACGGTCTTCTACAACGCTCCTGCCACCTGTTCAAACCTCTGTTCTCCCCACCCCTCCGGTACAGTGAAAAACTTTCATCCACGGAAGTCAAATTCCTTCCCCCCCTCCGCACATCAACTAGCCAAACACATGGGGTATGCCCCGGGGAGATGTTGATTTCTCTATTTATCGATATATAATTTATGTACTTCAAAACGGAAGAAGTTTCATCCCAAACAAAATTGAATAAAATTTATCCACTCGGCTGGTTTCAAATTGCATCTACAATTTTTCCACCGTTTTGTTATTAATGAGAAGTCAAGGTCCGTTTGAGATAATAACTTCTAGACAGTCGTCTTTTTAAGCGTTGCAGAATCAGAGAAAATTGCTCTGATCAGCTTTCCGTATCATAAACTTTTCTAATGACCTTCAGATCCACAAGAAATGAGCGCGCATAATGCTGGACAATCATTAAGCCGGTTAAACTGGAGCTGTGGCCTTTGTAAAAACAATAACGATGTTACATAAAAGTGTTTGAATGGTTTTCTCAGAAAGGTTATTAACTCAAACAATGACGAATGGGCCAAAGAACATGCATCATGACCGAAACGGCAACTGCCACTATGAATTAAATTACAATGACATTTATTTCTAAAAGAAGTTGATTGCATTAGTGACCGTGATGGTGTATAATTTATTTTACTGCAAACGTAATCTGCAGTTTAACTATCGTTTCCTCGATAAAGGAAAAAGAAAGAGTTGTGACTTAGCTGCTGACGAACAATTTAAACATTGCCAATAAAGAAAGTTGAAAGTTAAAAGTTGCGACTGGCATGTCGAACTGAATGTGTGAGCTAATAACAAGTTCTCAAGTGATCAGAGTTTCTTAATAATAATGATAATGATAATAATAACGATAACGACAACGCTAACGCTAACGCTAACGATAGCGATAACGATAAGATAGCGATAACGATAGCGATAGAGATAGCGATAACGATAGCGATAACGATAGCGATAACGATAACGTTAGATATTAACGCATCGCCACGACAAATCTAAGGGGCTGAAGTTCAGTTTCAGCTGAAACAAACTAAAAAATAAATAAAAACAAGCAAAAACAAAAATACAATGCAATACAAAAACGAAAACAAACCAACAAACAAAAAAACAAGAACGCCTTATAACAATTAGCGCGCTGGGATCTGGGCTTGAGCTCTGGCGGGGATCATTTCGCTGCGTGTTTTTAAACAAGGCACTCTCACAGTGCCTCTTTTCACCAAGGAGTGCAACTTATGCAGACAGGGGGGGGGGGGGGTAGTCCTTTGATCAAATAGCATCCCATCCAGGGGAAGGAGAAATTTTGTATTCGTATCAAGCCACAGAGCGGCTGTTTGGACCACTGGCCTGAAGCAGACCGTGAACCAGAGCATGTAACATCATGACTTAAAAGGAATGATTACCTTTGAGTCAACTGTTGTAAGTTAAGGTATTTTGCACATGTATAGTACTTATGTTGTATTATGTTAAAAGGCATAAACACACAAAAAACGTACTTCAATTCTGTAAGTGTTGTACTGCTGTATATAGTTGCACGTTACAGGTCACTACGTCACTAAATAGCAGCCTGTTTTCCTCTCGTAGTCAGGCACGCACATCAGAGTACTGAGTATACGCTCCGGCGGTATGGAACACCAGCAAAATACAGACTTCACTAGTATAAATTTCCTCCAAACTGAAAGATTGTAGGCAGCAAAACGCTCACTATGCTGATCCAGGAGGGGAGGGGAGGGGGGGGTGGGGGTGTAGTCCCACACAATACCTATGCGGATAAGTGCATCCTTATGGGGTCGTGAATTTGGAACTCCTGATCTAAAGCGGAGTATCCGTTTTCGAAACATTTTCTAGAGCGGGTATAATATTTCGAAGGTAGGAAAGCTCACCAAGTTACAGCAAGCAGTTTGAAATAATTCATAGAAAATTTGCTTTAGAAATAACGAACGTTAATCAAGTCGTTGCACGTGTGCGCGGTACGCTAGCGTAAGGTAGTTAACTTGGGGCTATTATCGCGTGATGTAATGTGTTCGATAACGCGCGAGTGGTTCTGTGCAGGAATGAGTGACATTGCTGATTTGTGTAGAAGGAGCATTGTCGTACGTGGAAGTATAGGTCAACCAGAATAAGGAAAATAACGAAATTTACTAAATTTCTAGAACGGGGATTATTAATTCAGCCATTTCTACAATGGGGTATCATTTTCTATGCAAATTCTTTTTTAAAACGTGGTCCAAATTTGGAAACCCGGGGGGCACATATCCACCGTACCAAAATCATATTCCCCTATAGCCTCCTACGAAGACATTCTTTGCACTCGTCACGCAATCCTCCCTCACGAACGTCTGCTGAAGCCAAGGTTCTTATGGAGGAACATTGCGTGACAAGCCCAAAGAATGTCTGCTTAGGAGGCTAATTTAAGTTCCCCTTTATTTTTAATCAATCGTTCATACATACATAACCTATTCTAACGTGTTTACCTACGCCCTACCTGGAAACCAGCTTTTGTTGTGTGTGGCCAGCGTAGTTAAATAAAGTTGTATCTATCTATCCTTACCCCTCTCCCCCGTCCCCCTCCTCTCCAGCTTCCTGTGCTGGATTAGGGTAGAAAAACATGGAACGGGCTAAATTAAGAAGAAGAACTAGTGCTAACTAGTTGAGTTTTAAAGAAGTATTAATGCTGACAGGTTGTAACTGTTAGTGTTTGAGAATGTGAAATCGACTTGAACCCATGCAGGGGCGACAACGAAACAAAGACTAACTTATTATAAAGAGCATGTGGTTGTTTTCAGGGAACCGGCACTATCACTTTCGAATGTCTATTGGAAAGCTTATAAGGCCCGGGTCAAAAGCCGTACTTCATATGAGACGAACTTAAATGGCAATTTGGGTCGACTCAAATAATAAGCGGAACGTCCGTTTGAGTCAAACCTCGAGCTAAACCCAGTCGAACTGAACTGTTACATCAAACAAATAACAAAAGCTTTCTTGTTGGTCAATAGTTTTCCAAAGTAAAGTCAAAATGACGCCTTTACACCTTTGATTACGCGTTGGGTTCGACTCACATGAGCCGAACCCACTTCAAACTGTTAAGCTCATGTGAAGATCGGCGTTTGACCCAAAGTCGGCCTTCAGGTATTATTCACGGCTGACCAGGCTTCACTAACGCCCCAGCCGCTCCAAATAAAATCAGTGGAACTTAATTGGGTCAAACGCCGAACTTCATACGAGCTTAACAGGTTGAATTGGGTTCAGCTCATGTAAAGTCCGCGGTTAAACCCGGAGGAAGGGAGGTACTCCCTTATACTAGGGAAGTAATTATAACGCAGGTCTGAAACAGGATTCTGATGTAGTGGTCAGGTCATAAATAAAGAAAGAATATCGCAGATTTTGGCCATAAATTAAGAACTCAATTTTTCAAAATCAATGTTCGTTTTTTCAGTGCAGGGGATGCTAGCTCATCTTCTCTTGAACAGGCTGACACTTTAACAACACATTCCGAGTTTTATCTGCTTGTCTGTAGGCCTAGGTTTGCCGTAGAAATATCTTTTAGTGTATTTTTCAAAAGGAAATTAACAGCACAAACTAACAACAGTACGCAAGTAAATGCTATCATTTGTGTTGTAAAACTGAAGCTTCTGCAGAACTATATCATTATTTCGTTTTTATTTTTAAAAGATTACGAAATTCATTTTCTCCAATGTTTTCCATCCCTACATATTTTCCCGGGGAGTGTACATATTTTCTCAGGTCAGAACAATTTGTTTCTTTGTAAGACTCCGAGATGGTAACATTAAATGAAGATACTGCATGAGCTCATCTTAACAGATTGATTGCAATCAAGCACTTACCAACTCGACACCAGGCGCATATTAAAGGAGTACAAGATATTTTCGCGAAGAATTTCACACTAAAATTTCGTCAGTAGTCATTTCCATACCTTCAAGCAAAGCTATCTAGATCCATGCAGTTTTCATAAGACCAACCGGACCTGACAAATGTAAATCGCCTTTTTCCTCAAACGCGATCGCAGTATCTTTG